>NNCF01126524.1:0-14128 GCA_002313205.1 Laupala kohalensis
TTAGGATTTAGGTTTTCTTTTATTTCTTTAGCTACTTCTTTTAGTGTAACAAAACCTATTTCTTGGACGTCCTGTTCTATTACTGGTTGATCCAGTATTTCCAGTTCTTCGTTAGTTTGGAAGATATTTTCTAGATGCCTTGCAAACACGTCCGTCTTCCGTTTATTATCTCTTGCCCAAGAACCATTTTCTTCTCTTATGGGTGGGATTTGTTTGATTTGTCTATTGAACCTTTTAGTAACTTTCCAAAGATCTCACACAGAATGTGACGTACTTACGACCAACCACATGAAACGATGGGTCAAGGTATGTACTTACTCGTGGACAGAGGGAGAAACTGTACATGTCATGTGTAAATTTCATGTGTTTGTAGTTTCTATGAGTTCTGGGAGATGAATTGGAAGATACTGAAGAGAATTGATATTATAAAGAATTGACGTTATTACGCTTTCTGGAAAAGTGAACCTTCGTGCTTTTACCTCTCTCTGTTCTTAAACGTTCTTAAAAGTTCCATGCGATGAAAATAAATCTTAAATCATGGATAATATATAGGATTTATCGGGCAAAAAAAATGTGTAAATATAAAATTAAATGAGTAATTTTTGTGTTCTATGTTCCCTGATGATCAATGAAACTATCAGTCAAGTGTTTTACGGCTTTTGCATCAAAATACACAAGTATAATGGAGATACTGGGTAAATGTAAATATTGAATCGGAATAAGACATTAAAAGGTTCAAAATACAACTCATGCAACTGCAATGACATATGCCCGTACAGTCTCTCGTTCCATGTTTTACGTTTTCACAGAATTGGTTGTTTACTATTTCCCCCTTGTCTCATATATAATTGTAGAATATCGTATTGACGGATAAGTGTGGGAAATTTCATATTTTGACGATTTATGAAGCAGGAGAGTAACCTGTTAGATAAGTATATTTTTTAAGAATTAAAATATTGAAATTGAGGGGTGAAAGATAAACAATGAAAACGTGTTTACAATTGTTCAGTCATCCCCTACTACAGAAAGTTTTCCAACTTCATTATTTGAACTGACATCTAACGAAATCCATTTTTACGTTTTACTACCATCTACTATGCATGATAAATTAAAAGTCGTTTTCATGTTGCTCATTTCTTTATTGGTATTAGAAAGCTTTTTCGGCTGCATAGCAACCATCATCAGTAACATACACTGAGTGTTAAGGAATATTTTTGGCGAATATTCCTTAACACTCAGTGTATGTTACTGATGATGGTTGCTATGCAGCCGAAAAAGCTTTCTAATACCAATAAAGAAATGAGCAACATGAAAACGACTTTTAATTTATCATGCNNATATTCCTTAACACTCAGTGTATGTTACTGATGATGGTTGCTATGCAGCCGAAAAAGCTTTCTAATACCAATAAAGAAATGAGCAACATGAAAACGACTTTTAATTTATCATGCTTTGATAATGTTGCTAAAGCTCCACAATTACCAAGTACCATCTACTAACCAAAAAACTAATGTTCAAAACTGTACAACAATGATTTTTAGGTCAATTTTCAGGAATATTGAAAAACAATCGAGTAAAATTTCAATAAAAAATTCAGTAAAAATTTAGCTAGTCATGAAAAATTGTTTTATATCGATCCGCGGAATGCGTTAGATTTGGACACAGTACCCTATGTTTTTGTTTTCTGGGTCGCATTCTATTTAAGATGAAAGACGACGATATATATTTACGAAGACTGAAATCACTCTCTTAGAAAGCGGGGAAGATCATTCAACATATTTCCATTTCTAAAATATTAAATCGGGTTTTGTGAAACATTCGTTTGGGGATTCACTGAACACTGCCTAGTGAACATAAGTTTGTAGATTAATATTTTCCCCCATACATTCGATGTGTGATCTTTTGCATAGTATTTGGATTGAATCACAATAGTGTACTACATTGCTGGGTATGCACAACAGCTCAAAACAACAATTTGAAAGTTCATTTATTCTATTTATTATCCTTTTTAAACAATTCCATATAATACAAAATATGACATTCTTTTCATACTGTATCACGCTATTGATCTAGCATTTTCAAAATTTGACATAACTGATAATACATACAAACGTGTACATTATTCTAACATAACTGGTAAAAGCTTCAAAATTTTACATTGATTTTCTTACATGCTGTTTTTGTTTCTTATTATTCATAAATGTTACGTTTTATGTACGGTTGTGTGCATTAATTGTGTAGCCCCATTCTGGCCCGGGTTTGTCTCCCGTTTTCTATCTGGTAAAGGTGGATTTTATATATAGACTCTATATGCAGTGGCCTAGAGATGGTAGTATCATCAATACTATTGTTATTAATCTTGAGTGTTAAGGTGTTGAAAATAAATTTACGATTCATGAGCAATATTTTCGGAAAGATATCAAGTGTAACAAATAATACATATTTCTTAAGTAAAGTTTTTGTGTTCTATTAAATATTTTTTGTCGGTCTTTTCTAGATCTTCTGAGATGTGGCTAACTATTTTTATTCTTGTTTTAGGGTAGGACACAGAAATTACAAGAAATCCACCTCCGCCTTAGGGTACCGCCGAAGAGGTGTTCATTCGTTTTTTTTTGTTTTTTTTGCGTGGGGCTTTAGGGCTCGTCAACATCAAAGGTCATTAGAGCCCATGCAAGTAGGGAAAAATGCAGTTTCGCACCATAGAGAAGAGCCATAATAACTCTTCCCCGTGTGTGGGACTCGCCGAATATCTCGACCATACCCACCAAAAAACCCTCCTGAAATCAACAAATATCTAAATAGAAAGATGAAAGAAAAGAAAAGAAAACAGAATACCAATACATTATTTCGCAAAAAAGGAAAACAATTTTCTAAATATCATATTTTTGAATTACAGAAACGAACGATGAAGACAAAGAAGACAATAAAGATGAAAAGGGAGTGCAAATTTTAAACCCTCCCGAGAACTTGTGGGAGGAGCCCCGATCTACTCATAAAATTCAATAGTTTATTAACATTAACCGTTTCATTCCCGAGAATGGTTGGTAAATCTGCAGCCAGACCAATTTGTCTCCGTATACTTGAGTATCTTCTGCAATCAGTTAGTAGATGACGCACTGTCAGAGAACAGCTACACTCCTCACAAATGGGTTCATCATCAAGTAGTAAGAGATACCTATGAGTGAGAGGACAATGTCCTATGCGCAGGCGGGTCAGCAAGACCTCGTGTTCATTCGCTTGCTCCCTGAGTAAATTAGTATTTTATCCTCCACATGGTCAAACGCAATAACTTTCTTTGTTGACAACAAATTAATTTTGTATTATGTCTTCCACAGCGTGGAGCTGGATATTTTACACTTGATGAACGGACATCGTCAAGTTCAATCAAGTTCTTCTCCCAGAAATTTTCGCTTGTAGCACTTATAAATGATTACGGATTTTTGCATATTGGTTTGTCTTGGCTTTTCCTAATATTTCCGAAAGACGTTTGGTGGATTTCGGTATTAATCCAATTGCCCAAATAACAGTGGATCGAATTACAACTTTATCCATTTTCCAAAGTTTCTTGAGCTGGTCAACCAAGTCCTTAAGATGCAAATTTTGAAGATGTAATTTCTGTCAATATTGTGAATCTGTGGGATGGCAACATCAATTACATTTATATTTATTATTATTATTATTATACATTTATTTTGTTAATCTCCTCCTGGTTCCACATTACAAGGACATTACAAAGGTTGGTGTCTCTCTCATAGTTTCTGTCACCTTTTTTCTCTCCCTTATATTAGGTTCTTTTTTGTGCTTTTTAGCTTGGTGGTCTTTTCTACCACAGCTCGCGTCCCTACCACGGGGAGGCTGACAGTCTATCGTGTAGTTGTTCGTCATATGTACATGATTTGTCATATGTAAATCTGTCATATGTACATGATTTCTGTGATGCCCTGAAACTATGCATACGTCTTTTGGGTGACATGAAATTTCCCCATTTATTTTCTCAATATGCCTCAGTTTCATGAGTGCAGCTAGTTATCACCACTCTGCTTCATTAAGGTCACAATCATAAATTGTGACGCATCTCCTCTTCCCCTTTCCGACATATGCACTGAGCATCCTCTACTATAACCATCTTTTTTAAATAACTGTTCGTACACATCTTAAATCATGGCCAGTAAGCACCTCTAAATGTAATAGATTGGGCTTGAACCAACGGCTATTATTATTATTATTTAAATGAAGAAATGTAGCGTGAACAATGCTTACGAAAAGTGGCTCCTGGATCCACAACACGATCTTCTCGCCAACGCGTTCACCCACAGTCACTGCCCATTGGCGTAAACGCTTACTGCCGCGAATGGCGTCGTCCCGCAGTGCAGCCGCTGCTACCAGGGCCATCGCTTTGTCTTTGCGACCACCCATCATCGGCGGATGATTGCAAAGACAAGATTGCTTGAATCCTGTTTTGAGCAAGCGGTCTTCGTACGGGTCCAGGAATTCCACGTTAATGCCGTAACCCCTGCAAATAGAGTAAATATTGTTTCAGAAAACCTCCTAGGTGCGAGGGCAAAATAATCGTCATAGCCAAGCTCGGCTACCCGACGATCGCGGGATGGGTAGATCAAAGAAATTAAAAATGAATGATATACGTAGCTTATTATTCAGTGTTCAAAAGCAGAATAAATGGGTATATTATTTATTATATACCAAAAAAAAATTATAAATAAAATGTAAATATTTATTAAAAAATAAAAAATACTTAGAATGCTGGATAGTGCAGTACGCAAACAATTCCGTTTCGGCTAAGAGCAGTAAGAATTCTTTTGAATATACTAGATGGCGGAAATCATTTTTATTATTCAATGTGAAGCTTCATATTACTGTCCCATTTCATTTACAACTCTTAACTTTGTAATTTTTAAAATATTTGCTTTTGTTTTATTGCAAATAAATTTTTAATTTGAGTAATAAAATTTGTACTCTCAAAAATTTTATTTCGAATATACCCTACCATTGTTAGTTGAAGAAATCCGGAAATAATATGTCAAATGTTTGGGTATTTGTAATTCTCTATACATAACATTTGACCGATATGAAACCTGTCCTATTGAATAATAATGATTTATGTATTAATTACGTTTAAGAAACAATTGGGAGTTCTTTTATTAATTTATTCTCCGACAACACAATCCACGTGTGTATGTAACCTAAATTATTTCGTTCCAAATACACTATTTTATGAAATGGAACTAATACTTGCCCTTTTTAACTTATCAATTTCCTTATCTATTTGTTAACAAGTATTTTCAAAGTCAAAATTAACATTTCTATGTAAAAAGTGAAATCGAAATTTATAGAAATGTGCTCCAAACAATGTGTAAAAATTCGTAAAATATATCGTGAATAGTTTTTCAATTTTTATTTTCCTTTCCCTACTTACTTTTACTTTTACTTACTTTCGAGCTATAAGCATTTCTTCCTGTAACATGTCGACCATACGTTGGATTCTTGTTGGACTCAGGATATGATAGCTCTCTCTCAAACTGCCTCTCAGATATCTTAAGAAAGAAAATATGAGTTGCATTATTCAGTTATTTAGCTTGGAACAAGATTAGAAAAAGAAAGAAGATCCAAAGAGAAATAATTGTTATTTAAATTAATTTTTGTTTTATGAAACTACTTAACTCTGTATATGAGTTTGAAATTAACTTTTCTTGTAATAAATGTTACCTTCATGAGTGATCTGAAAAATGATCTGCAATAACTGAATCCATTTAATACATTCTTTAACATAAGTATATAATTTTTAAAACAAAATTTGTATTTTACTTATTCATTGCAACATTGCATTACTCTTACTGTCGTCAAACATTTTAATAAACTGACCTCTTGTTCGGCGCTGCCATAGCGTTCAGTCGCCATGATGGAGGAGCAACGCGAAATTTGTAAAGAGTAGTATCCCTCTCAACAGTGGGACTCCACGGAGCTCTGAAAATTAAGTACATAAGTTATTTAATATTTTCGTAATCAATGAACTGATTTTTCTGTTTGTTATCAATCTCTAAACAATAACGAGACGGTTTCAAATTTTTACGTTTAACTCTTGTTACTTATGAGTTAATTTCTGATTATGTAATTCAAGAAAAAATCATATATATTACTGAAGCTCCACCCTTGTTTCATACAAAACAGTTTTGTTCACGAACACAATACTCGCAATAGGTATAATATTCATCGTCCGAGTGTGTCAACTGCGCTCTGCCAAAAAGGGCCGTATCATTCGGGAATAGTTCTATATATTTCTCTGCCCAAAATATAAAAGATATTATTAAATTGAATCTCTTCAAATCCGCGGTTAAAAGCTACCTTCTGCACCAGTGCTTCTACACTGTAAAATAATTTATTGATTTTAATAAAAATTAAAGCCGTCTTGTGCTTTATCACACCATTGTAGTAGTACTTTCAAAATATCTGACATCAATTTCAAAACTATTTTTCTGCATGCTAGTATTATGTCTTATTACTCATATAAATTTAGCTGTATATTTACACAACCCTGGCACGGTTGTGAACGTTAATTCTGTAGCCCCATCCTGGCCCGGGTTTTTCTCCGGTTTTCTTTCGGGTAGAGGCGGATTTTTATAAAGACTCCCTAGGATCTTGCCTAGGGACGGCATCAATTGAAATAATTATTAGCGAATTTAGTGTTATTAATAGTGACGAATTATTAACAATACCTTCCGAATGATTTATAGCTCGATAATAACATGTATTTGTGAAATGACTTTTCTATGTTTTATTAAATACAATATTAGTTGGTATTTGTTAATACCATAACACGCATCGAACTATTTTTTTATCGTTAGGAGTATGTTGAAATGTTAAATCCGCCTCTGCCTTAGGGCCCTTGATCGGAATTGATGGGATGGTCCCTTTGCTTGCTTCCGGAGAGTAAATTAGTTTATTGTCCTCCACGTGGTCATACGTAACTGCGATTTTACAATAAATTTATTATTATTTTTGGTCATGGATACTGCAATGGACATTGGATACTGGTACTACTTGTCTAACAATTCCACGGAAAATTGATTTTAACTAATATTCTGCATGAAAATACGAATGTTTACTTTTATGTAGCAAGACTATTACTCTTACCTGAATAATATAGTAGATATTACTTTCCACGTATCTTCTAGTTGTAGTAAAGTTTCATTCGTTTTCTTATTTAGCATTGAACAATGTAAATGGGATATCACAACAGTTATGAATACAACAAAATTGTAACTTGACCACTTAAGTCCTGCTTAAGCGTCTTATGTTTTAATGTTATTTCGGAAAGGAAAAGAGTGAAAAGGAAATATAAGAAACCACTGACACATCTTGTAATACTATAACATACAATGCTTCATTTGTGTGATTTGCTCCGTCTGGTTACCCAGAAAAGGAGCGAAAAAATTGGGGGACATTTGCATATTAATGTATATGATGATTATGTGTCTAATCATCAGTACAGTTGAATAATTTACATCTATTTCACAAGTCTTAGCTGCATATTTAGTCATAGAAATAATTACGTCTTTCTATGACTAAATTACGAATTTGTTAGTTGTATTTTCCGTTGGAATGGATTGCAGTTGCTCAATATTTTCCGAACGCGAAACTATAGACATCCATAGTCTGTAGATGTCCAAAAACACATTGTTATTTTTCTAGTTTGAAGAATTCTTATAGCTAATTATAAAAATTCTTATCCTTGTTGGAAAACGTCTGAAGTCAACAGTTTTTATCACAAATAAAAGATTTTATCAATCTGTCGTCGTTTATCGGTGCATTGAACCCATTCTACCGCATGGCGTTCAGCCTTGGCTTACGACAGAACCCATAATAACTGAAGATGGCCGCCATGCAGCCGAAAGGGGTCTTTGTCATTGTTCTATGAACGATGACAGTTTGACGAAATATTTCCTTGTTTTTAATTAATACCCGTTGGAATTTATCAATTAATGTGTTTATTGGAAGAATGAAAGAGGATAAACGACGTACGGGCGAGGCTGTGATAGCAGGGTGATGTGCTGTTGCCGAGAAAGCGTGTCCCGTGGCACAGTAGGTGACTTGAACACCAGGTGGACACATGGTCGTATGTCAGGCGGGTAGGCAGGCACACGTCGCTGCTGCCATATAGACACTCCACGACGTCGTTTCCGGCTCTTGCGACTACCTCCTTGTGGCGAAGGTGGCGGTGTCGGGTCTTTGGGTTCAACCAACTCGGCGCGCTGCAGTTCAGGGGGTTGTTGGCGCATTTTTGTGCTTCGCATGTACATCGGAAGGTCAGGATACATGGCGATTTGCTGACGTAATGCCATGCGGGGAGAGTCCTTGACAGTGAAGCGACCCTGCGAAAAGGAGAGTGATGAGTTTTTTCAGAGTCCACAGGTTAAATAAGACTATTATATTTCCTGACCAAATAATACTTCTTCGGGAAGGGGTTAAATTTGTCAAATTAACACCTAGTAATAATTTTTTTCCAAACAATTTTCATAAACAAAATTTATTAAATAATACGCCCGACACTCAAAAATTGATTTCTGTAATTCATAAAAGAAGTTTGGATTAACAATTATTAATCAACTTGAATATCTACGCCTCTGTTTTTGTAGCTTAATTATTGATTTTCTTTATTTAAGAAGTTTTGTGACATCCTTGGGTCTTTTTGGGCCTCTGTAAACACACTACTGATTAGCTAGAAGGGTGCCTCTGATCATTGAAATATGGGTAAAATTTCCTTTACTTGATCCCATTCCAAATTCTTTGTTGCCAGTAACTCGGGTATATTAGGAGTCACGATAACTTTGCTTTTAATGTATTTTACAATTATTTCTAGGTCAATCAATATATTAAGTCGTCTCTAGTTTAGTCAGTAATATAAGATCACCAGAAATTATTTTTGGGGTTGTACCTGTACCTTTCATCATAATTTTGGATGAGAACAATTGAATGTTAACCTCGGAAGTTTGTCTTTGGAAGTTCAGAAAAGCGCCTTGATTGAGTTTCCGACTTATAACTGTCCCTTCCATCCAACATGTTTATATAGAGCAACATGTTTTATAGAGCTATGATAATATTAGTAAGAAATCGGAATACGATCAGTCAGCATAATTAAAGAAAATATAATATTGTGAAAAGCATATTGTGTAAAGAATATTTATTAGTGATATTTCTAGCAAAATAAATATTATTTTTCAATATTTTGTTTTATTCTGAACTGCCCTTAGGAAACTTTTGAGTTATCCTGTATTTCGGTGCATAGCACTAAACAGACATGATGTTTTATCTCTGGTAACATTTGATTCGTGTTTACAGTATCTACCGATGTTGAAGAAAGTGTCGATAAATGTAAATTGTTTCTAATAGGAGATCGTGAGTTAATTAGCAAATATATAAATGTGACAGATTAAAGTCGCACGTCAGAAAACACTTTCCCGTGTTATATTAAACATTTTTTGTTTTGAAAATATTCTCTCTCGAAACTAAATGACAACTTATCTAATAAATTGTCTAATAATTGTCTAACAAAGTCGTACACATTTTAAAAGATGGAAATGTTTCGCTTGAGAATAGAGAGGTATATTTATTTATTTATAATTTTTAATAAGTTGTTTACATTCATCGTAATGAAGTGTAAAAGTATTATTCTGTACAGAATGGATCATCTTGAAAATCACTGAATTTTAACAAAAGAGAAAATTTAAAAAACATCAAAGTTGATTATTTTTTTAACTTACCCCCTGTCCGGTGTATCCTTCTTCTTTATCCTTCCCCTCGCCATCTTTTTGATTTTTTTCATTTCCATCTTTAGACCTTCTCCTGTCTCCATCGCTTCTATCGTCGGAAGTACTATCTCTTCTTCTTCTATCTCCAGATTCTCTTCTTCTATCTCCAGATTCTCTTCTTCTATCCCCAGACGAACTGTCTCTTCTTCTTTCTTCAGATGTATTCTCTCTTCCTCTTCTTCTGTCTTCAGATGTATTCTCTCTTCTTTGATTGTTTGTATTTTGATTTCTATTTCGAGATCCTCTTCGATCTCCATCCCCCCGGGGGCTGTTTCCTCTGTCTGCCATTTTGATTTATGTACTACCACTCACTCTTGAGACCCTAAATCTAAAAGCGAAGCTTCGATTAGTATTCAAATAAGTTTAAAAATTTTCCTATTTAATATTTGCAAAATACTACACAATTTTTCCTGTTTCCATTACAAAGTCATCTTTATTCAGCAAGTACAAATATAAATTACATTCTGCAATCTAACCTATAGTATACGACGTAAAAACACACAACATAAAAACAAATTCGTTCATAACCTGATATTCTTTATTACCGAGATCCAAGGTTCTAGTCTTCTTTGCTAAATAATTTATCTTTGTTGTGGCTAGTTACTTTCGATAGAAGGAGAAAATTCCACGAATTGTACCAAATAAATTATTATATAAAAAGTTCAGTTAGTTCATTTGTTAAAATAACAGGATGTCAAAACCTTTATTTCTTAAAAATATATATTTATTCTGTGATTACGAGTTAGAAGTATTCAAATTTGTGTGATAAGTAAATATTTTTAAACTAAATACCTTATCCTGGATTCTCCCATCCATCTCCTAGCTGTTCGAATACACAAAGGCATCTATTAAAATAAATAAAATCCCTTTCCTTTAAAATAGGCACATATTGCGTTCAGTGTCCCGTTTAGGTGAGAACATCTTGAGTTCAGTGTCCCAGATATTATGTACACTGAAAGGTGTTTCGCATTTCGGAAAAGTTTCAATCTACATTTTGCCTTATACGTTGTGGGTGGATGAAATACACAAATATTTAAAGTATAATATTGCCAAGGCGACGCCAAATACTTTCTTGGCCCTCTTGAAAGTGGTGGTAGTGTCATGGAGAAGCAGATAAAAGTAGGAAGTGTTTTCTTTATGGTAGAGTATTTCATTTCATTGATAGACTTTTTGTATTATTTTAACTTTTTGAGAGATTTATTACAACACACTATTTGATTGTGATGATTTTTGGACCTCCAATATGGACCACTATAGCTCAACGGTGTATGTAAATTCTTAAAAGGATACTACAAATTTGATATGTTAGATTTCATGTTGTTGACAAGTTGTTACATTTTAAAAAATACTTTAAATTATTTTAAATTATCTCTTTTTTGTGATATTTTTTATACTCTGCACCATTGAATTTCAATTTTAAAGTTAAGATAACCTGTTAAAGCAAATATATCTGCTTTGTTGTGCACCGTACTAGTATGATTGAGCTGGGTAATTTGGTCATTGTCATATAGTTATAATAAAGATGAAAACAACTCATTTCAAGATTTTGATTGACGGTTTTTGGTATTAAGTTTATGTAACTTCCCGTCTGTGTTACAAGGGCGTGATACTTTTTTCTTTAATTATTCGCAATTAGATAGGAAAATATTTAGCTTATAGTTCATCCATTTCCTTGAATTTTTCAGATTTCTATGACATTTCGGGAAATTTGAAAAATTGTTTTAAAGATATTTTCAAGATTTTGAATACATTTTGGGAAGTCAATGTTTCTATACGTCTCTGTATGTTGCATTTTTATTGATTTAGTGTAACCCAATAAGTAACATATCTCAGATGTACATTCACTCCTGGATGGTTGACAAACTATAATTTTTTTTCAAGTGAATTCAACACAATGTGTATGAGGAAATTCTTTCATTATTTGAAAGAGCTAAAATTTCATGAGGTTTGATTACTGAATTTTTGGTAAAATACTTTTTTAAATTTTATTTGAACGTTTATTTGCGGCTCTTTGATCCCAATTGTAATGTACGTTTTCATAAATTCCTTTATTCGGGATACATCATTTTCTTATGCTTAAATTATTAAAATTACTAACCTACATTCCTCCCACTCAAAAAAAGCCCGATCGGTAAGAAAGCAAAACGACATATTTCACTTGTTGGTTATTAAGAACCCGGGATATTTTTTACGTTCACAAATAGTATTCCAAAATAACCTTTAGATTTAATTCGAAAATGGCGATATTTATAGAAGAAAATTCTCTTAAATCATATTCAATACATTCGTAACTTTGTGATGCAACTACCTAGGATGAGAAAAAAAAATGGAATGGGCAGAAATGCGTACATTTCTCCGTTGTAAGGCCGGGCGCGTAACGTGGATTGCGGCAAAGAGGCACTGTCAAACAGAATGAAATCGATATAAAGACGCAGTTACAATTATTAAACATTATTAAAAAATACAACAACAAAAACGTGGAAGGAAAGGAAAGTTGTTGTAGCTGCCTGAATTCTGACCGTGAACCGATCGGAGAATCTCCTGCTGTGCACGTAACGGTACATCTAAGGACTCATCAGAAGAAGTATAGGTCCATTTATCATAAACATGCCGAGGTTTCTTAAGTGACCTTAGACAGCAGTCCTTAAATCGATCGCAAACTTGGGTAAAAAATATCGACAAATTGATCTTGAATTTCGATGGATCGTAGCGGAAGGGCCTGGTTCAGGATCCCGACCCATAAACTTTTTCGCCATTTCTAAGTTACGCTATTTGTACAATGTACCCTTGTTTACCTGCTTTTTGGAACAAACACTTTAAACAGGCCTAGGTTTGCCATCCGTATTCCCCCACGTTTGTCCTAGTTTGAAGGGAGTACGGGGAACGTCAGGGCAGCGTCTTCTTTCCCGTCCGTTTTTTTTTCTTCAAATAATTTGTACTGTTTTTTATAAGATTTTTTGAATAAGCTATTCGTTGAATGTGATTGGAATTCGCGTGTGGCTCCGATTATATTCTCCGATGGCTAGTGTTATATTGTGCAACGGTGCACGCCGTTCAACGGTTTTGTTCGTAATTGTATTTTACTTTTGTTACCAAGAAAGAGAAGTATCTATGTTTCTACATGTGTAAACACATATTTGTTCATTATTCAATATTTAAATAAAAAATAAAGTAACATTTTAAAGTTTTATACTTATTTGATTAGTTCTACTACTATAAACGTCCATTACGTAATCAAATTAAATAAATAATTGAAAACTTACGACATTTGATGGACGAGTAATATTTTAATTTTTTGTGAATAGCTCATTACGTTTCGACGTGGATTTATTAAAATATTCAAATATTATTCGTCAATCAAAGGTCTAAGTTTTCAATTATTTATTTAATTTTATTTGATTAGTATATTGACGGTAAATAATTTTAGATGTAGTTCATTTGAGTCTTCAATGAACTTATTGACAGAAAAGGTTAAACTGTCAACCTTTCATAATATTTTGAATTTTAATGATATGTATTTGATTTTAATTTGATTTTTATGTGACGTGTAACTAATTATCTTCATACAATTCAAGTCCGGATGAAGTGGTCAACTCACCTCGAAACGTTGGCAATCTCGTAACCAAATGTAATAAATAAAGAATTGTGAATCAATAATTCTGCAGTTGTAATGATTGTCTATAATTAAGACATATAGTGCAGTGAAGAAGTTGTTTACTAAAAAAGACAAACGTAAGGATATTTTAAATAGAACAAAATTGATAGGGGACGTGTCATGTCTGAATTTTATCACAGACGACACGTGCTAAAAAGGTTGGGAGTCGCAAGATTAGAGAAATCAGTTGGTATATCTCGTCACATTCATCTAGCTGTTAGGTGACAAATAGTCATTTTTGATTTGTTGTGGTGCTCTGAGATCATATTTGTCTCGTCATCTGCAGTGTGCGGAAATGTTTTTATAACCCAAATGTGTTTTGTTATATTTTTGGTGGTTTTGAGGATCTCTCTTTTGAGGATTCTGAATTTGAACTAGTACCTCTGAAGATGAACTAGGTAGCACTAGAGTACTTTGTATGCAAAGAGACGACAGCTCGCACAAAATTTCAAGGAGTATCGAGTATTAAATTAAATATCTTAACACTTCCCTGCATTTATATTTATGAAACGGTCGTGTTTGTTAAGACCGAATTACTGAAGTGCCACCCTTGCTTTATACGAAACAGTCTCGTTCACGAACACAATACTCGCAATAGTAATAATATTCATCGCCCTAGAGTGTCAACCACTCTTTGCCAAAAAGGACC
>NNCF01126524.1:14683-37843 GCA_002313205.1 Laupala kohalensis
CTTAGGGCCCTTGATCGGAATTGATGGGATGGTCCCTTGCTTGCTTCCGGAGAGTAAATTAGTTTATTGTCCTCCACGTGGTCATACGCAGTTTGTACTGTTTTTTGACAATAAATTTATTATTATTATTGAGTAGATTCTCGTTCTTCGGCTGCGCTAATAGGCACATAGTAGGACTAAAATGGTCACCCATCGTTTTTGTTTAAATTGGTTTCTCATGACCGAGAATGTATGGCCATGTCTCTTTGCAAAGGGATTAAAATGGCTGTCACCTGAGTGTTCCCGCCATACAGCGGATCAAATCAGATGATACGACGTCCATTCGCTTCTCTCATGTAAAGGACTCTAGATAGTATGTTTCATCACTATCCTTTGTGTGGTACTAGAATCATACTCTGTTGCGACGGTGTTCAGTTTTCCATCAACACCCAAAGGAGGGCGTTACAAATATCCCCAAAGTGAGGTCACGATAATCAAGGAGGTCGTGTTTTCTGCATTTACGTTGTTATTTCTATGGTGTTCACATAGTTTTGATGTACGTAGTTTTAGTAACACTCTGAGGTCACAGGTTATGACTATAAGATACATTTACAGTGAGTATACACGAGACCCTTGTGAAGGATCAAATTTTAAGAAGACTGTGTTAGATAATATTTCATTTTATGTGAATTTTACTCAATATTTGCTTTTCCTTGCTCAAAATTTCTTACTTATGTACACTCCAAACGTAGTTTCATTACATATTCTTTGTCACATTGTATACAATTTGTTTCCCTTAACAACTAATACAATTTTTGTTCACATACAGAGAATTTCTGTTGTTCCTTGGTGGTTATTCCAAGTAAATTATGGTGTTATGAAGTCTTGGTCAATATTTGTGTTAAAAGAAGAGCGCGATGATAATTTATCTCAAAGAAATGAACCCAAATGAAAATACTAACATGTGCATTCTAGAAAATAGTTGAGAAAAGCTGAAAATGAATGGTTATGGGAAATGAAGATCTAAAATGTAAAAATGACTTGAGGAGAAAACTCTATACGTACGTTGGGAGAACTTAACAACTAAAAATGAGTCAATCTAATACCAACACCAACGCTAAACCTAATAACCCTAACAATCCAAATAAAAATGAATGGTTATGGGAAATGAAGATCTAAAATGTAAAAATTACGTGAGGAGAAAACTCTATATGTACGTTGGGAGAACTTAATAACTAAAAATGAGTCAATCTAATACCAACACCAACGCTAAACCTAATAACCCTAACAATCCAAATACTCCCAATAACCCGAATAACCCTAATGCTGCAAATGAAAGAAAATCTGGAACAAATGTTAACAAGCAATCTAATGCTAATATTAATAGAAAATCTGGAACAAACGTTAATAGAAAATCAGGGACGAACATTGATAGAAAATCAGGCACCAACGTTAATAGAAAATCAGGCACCAATGCTAATAGAAAATCAGGGACGAACATTGATAGAAAATCAGGTACCAACGTTAATAGAAAATCAGGGACGAACATGGATAGAAAATCAGGTACGAATGTCAATAGAAGATCAAGCACGAATGTTGGTAAGTCTAATACTGTTGTCATGAATAGACAATCATACAAAACTATTCCTGGACCAAGTAGTTCAACGAAGAGCCCACAGGAACAAAGTAACTCGCAGATTCCCTACGTTGGACCCTATCATATTAACTCGAAAGTTAAGTTGGACAAACCTGAGCTCCAAAAGGCGGAATACCAACCTCAGGTCCAGATGACCGCTAAGGGATTGAAACAAAAGAAAAAATGAAATAAATTTTTATTCTTTAAATTATATTATTCAATATTTAATACTGTCACCTGTATTAAAATGAAAATACCCCATTAAGGAAGAAAAAGAAAAACACATGAGATCTAAGAACTAGTGCTCTACTTGATTTGAAGCGCTGAAGCAACAACGAAAATAACAATTCATTGATAGATGTTTCTGAGGAAACAGAAATACTACTCACATTCACCTTGGCCTCTTGGCAAGGAGGCCAAAAGAATGGAGTAGTAAAAATAAAAACTTAAAACATAAGCTTCAACGCTATTAACCAAAACTATTCATAATGGCTTTGATGAAATGTGCAACGAATTAAGATTTCCACGCCCAACGACGCAAACATGTTCACAAACAATGGAGACATGGAAAATCATAGGAAACTGGTAAGCCAATTTAATTTCACCAGCGATATGGGTATAGTATTCATTTAAGACCCTTCACTGAGGACTCATTAACACGAGACCAAGAAAGTTACTTAGGGAATTGTTTTGAAGTGAATTTCTTTTTTCTTCAAAACGGAAAATGAGGAAATACGCAAGCCAATATGATTTCACAAGTGTCACGGTTATAGTATCCATTTAACTTAGTCCTAGTATCTTGACAGTCACTTGACCTGAAACAAGAATATCGGTTCGTGAAGTTCCTAAAACCAACGAGATGGGGAACGTGCGAGTCAACTATTATCCATAAGTGACATGGACATAATTGCTAATTGAGTGTTACCTTGGGAGTTGTCAACGGGACAAATACATACCTTGTTGTCTGAATTGGGAGTTGAAGATTCACCCAAGAAATCAGGGATACTGAGCCTGGAATAGGAGTCTCCAAGTGACAAGGGCATAGCTGCCTCTTGAGTATTTTTGTCGGGTAGATATTGGAAGTGATGATAAGTATATTTGTTAAGAAATCGATCACAAGTATTTGTTAAGAAATCGTTCACATGTATCCGAAAAGTAATTCCAAGATGACAAGGAAAGGATCTACGGGTAAGAATTCTGTTGTACCTACAAGAAGGAAAACACACGAGAGGAAAAGAAGATCCACAAAACCCTCAAGACATTTCCGCAAGCCCTGCGCGGAGTCAAGCTCCGACACAACATCTCAAAATCCCACACCCCTTCCAACAAGTCGTCGTTCGAAAAATTGTAAATGTAGGAAAAAAGAGGAGAGAGGAGAAGACACTGACATAACTACGGAAGTTCCCTCGTCTGAAGATGGCAAAGTAGCTCCATTTAACGATATAGTTCTTGCAACCGATATCGATTTAGGAGAGTGCGACGGTGTAGAATATCAGTATGATCCTTTCTTTTGCGGAATAGATCCAGAAATATGTGGCATGAGGAGGAGAAGATTAATTCTGGGACAAGATGGGGAACCGGAGTTAGTATCCGATTACGACTCTGAAGAAGAAAAAGAAGAATTGTGTCCATGTAAATGTAAACTACCCCACGCAGAATGCCATAAAAGATTGGTGAAAGTATATGTGACTCCTCCAGTTTTAATTCCAAGAAGAGAGTTCGTTTACCATGTGAATGTGGTTGGAGATGGAGATGTACTGGAAGTGGATCGCCTTCATGAAAAACATCCTATAGCGAACTGCAATATTCGCGCGAAGCACGTTGATGAAGAAAAGGACAAGTTCTTCCCGCCATTCTACGTCCAAGTAAGATAAAAATAATGACTTCATATATATGCGTTTCTTAAACTATTTCAAGTCAGGACCACTTTTATTACACATAAAAAATTACGGACTTACTCCTGGCATGCCTTAAGTCTGAGGTGACAGTTCTATTGGACATTCCCATATTCAAGCCACACACAAGCGTGTTTGCTTGTCATATTAAAGATAAAGTGTTATCTGTTATTGTGAGAGACGTGCAATTCTTTTTTTGTACTTGTGTCCAATCTAATAGGAACACAGTGTTATAGTCTGACGAACGCTAATGTAACTAGTAGTGCAAAACCATTGCATATACTTTCCCATATACGTTCTCCGTTTGCAGCATAGAATGAGAAAAAGTTCTATAGTAAAATGATCATTTCTGGTGTGGTCTTCTATATTTTGGTCGTCTTCCAGTGCTCTATTCATGCTAGATAAACTTATTACTAACTTTTATTTGAAAGTTGAAAGGAAAATTCAGAATATTATTTCAAAACATTTAGCGACATATGAGTCTTATAAATATCATGAAAGTGTTATGTAGACGGATATTGAAGTATTTTCGTATCTGCAGTGCGTTTGCTGTCCTCCTACGTGTTTTATCATTATCATATCTTTTATTTCAGTTTACGAAAAGTGTATTCTACATCTGATTGGTCCATTTACTCTGCTAACTATTATTCAAGCTTCTTGAAACAGTAAACTAAAGTGTAAGTGTAGCAGACATTATTTTACTGCACCCATACCAAACTTTTCAGCGAAATATCGCTAATGCGTACAAATTGTATTTTACGTACCGGAAATTTAAGCAAAAACGTTGGAGCGGTTTTTGAGAATCATTTAAACCGCAGTGCTAATTCGATGTTGACAAGCTGTGAGTAAGAAACTGACTAAGTAATTTGTCAGGAGTTGTTTACAAAACCCTATGCATTTGGCATTGCTTAATAACCAAAGACTAACTGACTTTTCTTGAAATATTTAAAGTGTCTACTTCTAAAAGCTGAAGGTAAATAATGCGTTTCGTTATTAATTAATTTACCCCTCCAAAAGAGAAATAAATACTCAAGTACATTAAGAGCGTTACTTATCTAACTAAATACGAGAAATAATAGTCGAGTTCAAAATCATGAATGACATTAACACGTTTATTGCTGATGCAGAAAGACACTTCGGTAGGAATCAGAACATAAAATTCCTGGATTGAATCTTAAATTATGAAGCACTAGAATTGAATTAATTACATCAGTTCAATGAATCAAAGATGATTTGTAAAGAAACGTGTAAATATACATGAGCCCAAAAATATTGTTCAACAATTTGTCAATAAAGAAACATGTAAATAGATGGAAATACATAAAAACATTGATGAAGCAATGAATCAATGACAAATATTGAAATAACAGTAATAATATGACTTGAAGAGTCAGAAAAGTCATTTAGTCTTTGATTATCAAGCAACGTCAAATGCATAGAGTTTTCTAAACAACTCCTAACAAATTACTTAGTTTCTTACTCACAGCTTGTCGACATCGAATTAGCACTGCGGTTCATGAGAGACCACCGCTCGGTGGCTGCGTAGATTACAATATATTCCTGTTGAGGATGATACACTAAGTTTACGTGATTTTCCATAAATGAATATGATCCACGCATGTAAATAGCAACGTACCTATTTGTTACTGTGTTTAAATGTCACTGGAATACATAGTGTCCACGTTAGACTGTCAATGCACAATTGAAATCGATTCACGACCTAGACGTCAGATCGGTAACAGTAGTGAAGTTAAGTTATCACCAGTTCGCCTAAAATGTTATTATTAATAGCTGTAATCTAAAGATCAGACTGTATCATCAGCAAAATCGTTCTTTTTGCTGATGACACTAATTTACTATGTAAACACGCCAATGCTCAAAAAGTTTTGTCTAACGTTTCGACTTGGTTCCGTGCAAATCGCCTATTTGTAAACACTGACAAAACAGTGTCTATGTCATTTCACAATAGTAATACAAAATCATTACCCCAGGTTTCTCTTTCATTAAACGGAACACAATTAAAAACTGTTACGAATACAAAATTCTTAGGTCTCCATATTCAAGACAACCTCAAATGGAATTGTCACGTTGACAATCTTAATTCCCANACGTGTTACGCAATCCGAATCTTAGTTAACGCAGTTAGTCCACGTATTTCCCGTTGCGTTTATTTTGCAAACGTTTACTCCCATTTACGATACGGCATTACNNNNCGGCCAGAGTATTCAAACTTTCAAAATTCAGAAGAGGATGTTTCGGATAATTTGTAAATCTCACCCCCGAAACACTTGTAAACTTTTATTAAAGGAATTAAATATATTAACATTTCCCTGCATTTATATTTATGAAACGGTCGTGTTTGTTAAGACCAAATTACTGAAGTGCCACCCTTTTCTTTATACGAAACGTCTCGTTCACGAACACNACGCAATAGTAGTAATATTCATCGCCCTAGAGTGTCAACCACTCTTTGCCAAAAGGGACCATACCATTCGGGAATCGTTCTATATAATTCCCTGCCCAAGAATATAAAAGATATTATGAAATTGAATATCTTCAAATCCGCGATTAATAGCTACCTCCCGCACCAGTGCTTCTACACTGTAAAAGTATTTATTGATTTTAATAAAAGTTAAATCCGTCTTGTACTTTATCACGCCATTGCTGTAGCACTTTTTAAATAACTTATAACAATTTCAAAAACTATTTTCTTGCATGATTGTGTTGCCTTATGGCTCATATTAATTTAGTTTTATGTGTACTCAACATTGGCACGTTTGTGTACATAAATTCTGTAGCCCCATCCTGGCCCGGGTTTTTCTCCGGTTTTCCTTCGGGTAGAGGCGGATTTATCATACAGGTTCTCTAGGCTTTGTCTAGGGGCGGGTCTATTGTAACAATAAATCGTGAATTTAGTGTTATTTCAATTTTTAAGCACTATACTCAGAATAATCTATAGTTCGATAATAACTTACATGTAATTTTTTGCTTAAAATTACAAACATATTGACATTCTATTAGTATTATAACTCGCAGCTAACTTTTTATCTTATCTAGGAATTTTTGCTGAATTTTTTTTGAATCCGCCTCTACCTTAGGGCCCTTGATCGGAATTGATGGAATGGTCCCTTGCTTGCTTCCGGAGAGTAGATTAGTTTAAGTACTCCACGTGGTCATACGCAGTTTGTACTGTTTTTTGTCAATAAATTTATTATTATCTAAGTAGTTCAACAAGAATCGCAGTCAAAACATTTGATCTAGTTCAGTATGACACCGAGTTTTAATACGCTTGAGAGCGGAGCGAAATGACGCGACGCATACTTGATTGTTGCTCGTAGCAGAGTGTGTTGCTGTTCCTTCAATAACAACTCCTGTCGTCTTAGTAAATATGATCTTACTTTATGTACCAAATTTAGTGATTGGTGAAAATTCACGTTATTTGTTCATTTGTTCGGAATTTATCATACTTACATATTAGCACATTTGTGTTCATTTGTTCTTGTTTCGAGAACATTCCCGATTGTTATGTACATTCTAGTATTTTCGGGGGGGAAGGGTTTTATATTACTAAATTCATGTTCACTGGGTCACTGTTAGTGTAATATGTAGCTTCTGCTACACATTCAAAAGAGTACATTGACCTTCATGTGAAGTACCCTAGATTTTAAAGTAAAAAATTAGAGCACATGCATCAACAATAAGTAAATTCTACCGTAAATACGAAATGTGAATTAAGTTAGTTCTTCCATTTACTCAGACAGACGGACAGATGCACGGACCTTATGCCAAAAACCACTTTCAGAATCAGGGATCGCCAAAACGGATATTTCCGTCGAAATCCAGTTTTCGAATTTTTTCACAATTACAATACTTTTATATTCTATGTATATGAGAAAGTAAAAATAAGAGAATCCCTACTACCACACTAATATATAAATGCGTAACGCGAAGATGTGTCTTTGTTTTTGCTACCTGATCAATACTAAACTCTGAACCGATCGACATGACATTTGGCAAGGAGATAATTTGGATGTCCAGGCTGATCATAGGCTAACTAATATTTTTAAAATGTGTGATAAGAAAGGTATAAAATATTATTGAAAATAATGTTGATAAAATAGAAAAGTCATATGCGCTGCCTAAACGGTTAGAGATAGGTGACAACTGGGAATGACAGTATTGTTTGCTTCAAACAGTTTTACAAAAAAGTCCGCAACAACATATGTCTATCTAAAAAAATTAACATAAATTATCGATAAAACGCTTTAAAAATAGAAGTGTTAAAATACTCCCAAGAGAGTAATTTAAGAAGAAAAAAAACAATTATTATCAAATTTAATTGATTATTTGTAATATGCATTTAACAAAGATAAAAAATTTATTTAAATCGTAGTATTTTTAGACGAATAGTTTAGATTTTACAGGAATTTTAATGAAAAGGTGCTGCGGCGTCATGCCTCTGAAACGAAATTTCCCGCGCGGCTCCTGCGAGATGGTTTAGTGTATACAGTCAAATTTTATTCTAAATTTGTATTATGATGAATTTGAAAAATTAGGATGCTGTACATGTTTTTAAAAACCATTTAGTAAAAGTATCATCTTACAATATATATTTAATCTCTTTAATTTAATCTAGAGATTTAAATTTTTCCTGAGTTAGAGAAAATTTGTCTAAGAAAAATCCCAGGCAACACCAGGTAATCAGCTAGTTTAAAAAAAGAAAAAAAAAAGACATTTACCTGGTCGTGGATATCAAAACTGAGCGTAAGTTTCACAGAGCTAGTAAGAATGTGTTACAAGTGAAACAATCCAAATCCATAGCAATGTTGAAATATGTGTGGAACTCCACTAAGTGTGACGTATAGGGGAGAGTCTTCCAGTAACGATTACTCTAACATTTTGGCTTATATCATTTGAAAAATAGAATTTTATGAAATTTGAAAACATATATCTTCTTTAATTTCTAATAAGGCACACAAAATTTTATAGTCTTTCTCCATTTTAATAGAAATTTGTTTGAAAATAACTTAGAAAGTTCTTGTAAAAAATAAAAAATAAAGTCATACGCACACTGAAGAAACTCATTCTTGTTGAGGGACATGCATTTAATATCCAGATCGGTCATATATATAACTATTTCTTTTTTCGTGTCATCTTCGAAAGCTTTTCTTCTTTTTACTTTCCAATTACACAGTATATAAGGAAAGTATTGTAATCTGTCGAAAAACGAATTTGAGATCTCTTCGGATCTTTGCGAATTGGCTCCAGGAGAGTCTATTTTCAAATTTTGGCGATGATGTCCAATGTAGTACGTGTGTATGTATATATGTTAAGAATTTTGTTCCCCCGATAACTTACGAACAAATTGACGTATCGAAACCAAACTTGAGATATGACTTTGAATACGTTGGGAATAGAGGCCTATTTCTGGACAGCTCATTCCGATTTCATTTACATACCTCGCTTCACTTCCGGTTTTTAAGTATTCAAAATTTAAAAAACATGCATAGAAGCATTTTGATTGGTCAGTTAATTCTGCGTACAGATTGCTAAACCGCATTCCTGTACGTCGCACAATATTTGAGTTTATGCGAAAAATTTTAAGCAAAAAATATTGGAGGCGCTTTATTTGAATCTGCAAATAAGGTAATTCCAGAGAGTTCAGTTTGGAAGATAGTTCACGCAATCTTTACTTGAATACGATACAATGATTTTTTTGGATACCATGTATTGTGATGATAAATATTTTGCATCCTATTGATCTAAGAAATATGTCTTCTTGTATAATATATTTAGAATATTATTGTTATTTGTATTTTGATTTTGTTGCTAAAATTTTTGTTTTGTAGCGTTTCTAGTTCCATGAGTTTTTGTTATGAATTGTATTTGAAAAGTTGAGTGGGACACACACCACATTTTTAAATTTTGCCTTTGTGGGTCAGATTAATAGTCTCCCCAACTCTGATGGCTTTGGGTGCTTGGCGATGCATCTTCCTTGTAGTCAAAATTGCAACACCCACAGCCATTTTCATGCTTTTCTCAGACCCCTTTCTTTTTATTTTTTAACTTACTCTCTGTCATTTCATCCCGAAAGAACAGAATATAATGTGTTTGTATTGTTACAAATTAATTATTTGTGACCGGTACTGGAAGACAAATAGATGGACGGTAATGTACGAACAGCGCGACGGTATAAATATTCTTTGTTTTGCAATTCTTTCCGTGTTGCATATTCTTTGTAGATGATATTGGAAATGTTTTACCGGTCAGTGTGTGCTTCGATAATATAGATAAAGGAACAGTAAACTCCTGTACAGAAAAAGAGTACTTCTATCCGATCTGCCAATGACGTCTGCAAAAACGTCGTGCATGTGCCAGAGCAAATGTCGAAAGAAAGATTAAAATAATGTCAACGAGTAGCGTAAAAATTTGAATACACGATTAAATATTACACTTATCCAGCTCAAAAAGCACAATCACAATGCTTCGGTCAGCTTCTGCGATACTACACTAAATACGGTGCACCCGGAGTATATTGCCGGGAATCCTTATTTTTAATCATTTTTACTCATACCCATGAACCACTTGCAATAGTTGTGAGAACTAGCATTGGCCAGTACAGTCGTCCGGTCGGGGCTGTCGGACTTTCCTCTACTGAGTTCTTTCCAATGTATTTTGAACGATTTATGAAATGAATTTGGCATATGAGAGTTCAATATAAAATCCCTAAAATGAAGGTATACATTCTAAAACAAAATAATCACGTCACGAATTATTTCATTTTGATCACTCCAGGTCTAAACTCTTTTAAGGTGCCCATAGGCTATTAAACTTATTTGTCAAACTAGTTTGACGTGTGGTTAGTCATGTATGTTTCACGATAGATAACTAATGTATCCAACTTACAAAGTTCACAAGTAAGTTTGATCGTGACCGCACTTATATTTAATAAATTATCAAGTCCATCGTGATAATTAATCAATCATACATATTGTAACACTATTCTCCTCCATCGAATGACACATTCTATACACATGCACTGAGAGGTCACTTGTGTCAAATATATGCAATCATTGACCCACACACATAAGACGAAGAAATCTCTCTGTTATTGTATTAGTCACCACTACAAACACACGTGTACTAATGTGCGACGCAGCATAGAACATTTTCAATTCAAAACACATAATTTATTTTTTATTTATTCTTTATCGAAATTAAACAGCTATCATAACACATTTAACCACATTACAAGTCGTTCATAACGTAAGCAGATTTTGCAAATCAGTCATATGTGAAAGTAAAACTGGAATGTATAATATAAAGACAAGCGTAGAAAGAAAGAAAAGTGTAACCTCACCTAATCATACAAAGGAAAGAATTACGTTTGTTTCATATAAAATATAATTAACCTTGAAATGATAAAGATACTAAATGATATGATGAATAAATGTTAATTTATATTAAATTGTAATCCAAAAATTCAAATTCGAAAAAAACTCAAAGTATATAATAATAAATTATTAAATATTGAATTTTAGAAAATGCATAAAGTATCAAAAATTGTAAACAACTTATTAAACGTTACTAATGCGCAAACAGTTAAGATTAAATTGTCATAATAGGGAGTTATAATGGTTATTTCTTCGACATGGAAACCATAGCTACACATATCTGTTAAACCATCGAAGCAAACAGCGATACACTCACTGTTTCAGTAATTAGAATATATTTACTACTTCAATATTAGTAAAATGCAGAGATTTTTCCCACTCCAAACTTCGCGACGAATCTTTGAATTTGTTTAAAAGTTCGTGCCTTAGTGCTGCCATCGCATTATGTTGGAATGATGACGTCAGGAAGAATCTATATATTGCGTCATCGATAGATGTCCCCTGTATCAAAAAATATCAATCTGGTTCGATAGGACTACTCTTTCGTCATTCAGACCTTGTCGATTAAAATTTACGAAATTACTTTCTGTGACTTAGATTAAGTATTATTTTTGTCTATAGACTTGGTTATCTATTATCTGTTTTAGATTTAACTAATTAACTGCATACAAATTCCTGATAGTTTATTATTTGTTTCAATATGATACGATAGAAACTGTGGCCTTCAAATTCAGTGTTCAATAAATGGTAAGTGGCAGTACATCACCAAAAAAGAAGCATTTGTGAAATGTGTAACGAAAATGAAAAGCCTATTTCATATTATCTTTAAAGTACGGGGATTGATTACCATTAGCAATATTTCTTCAAGGTCACATATCCCACATTTTTAGAACTATGGCAACCTTCGTGACCGACAACTCAAAGAAGCCATGATATATGATATGAGTGACATAAATAAATAAATTTTATTGTCAAAAAACAGTACAAACTGCGTATGTCCACGTGGAGGACAATAAACTAATTTACTCTCCGGAAGCAAGCAAGGGACCATCCCATCAATTCCGATCATGGGCCCTAAGGCAGAGGCGGATTCAAAAATTTCAGCAAAAGTTCCTAGATAAGATAAAAAGTTAGCTGCAAGTTATAATACATATATAATGTCAATATGTTTGTGATTTAACGCAAATAGTGTCTTCCTAGGTGTGCAAAAGGGACCAATTTACTCAAATTAGGGACTGTTTTTTTTATTTCAGTGAAATTAATTATATTTTAGGATGTCAAGAAAATATTTAATCGATTTTGCGATGTTAAATTGTTTTACTACGCTTTTATAAATTAAAAGTAACTATTGAAATAGTCGGCATACTGATAAACATAGAAATAAAACAGTTCGATAGCGTCATCAGTGTATTTTGGAAGCAGTTCTTTTATAGCTCCAAAGTTGAGTTTAGAATTTTAATTCAGGATTCAGACTAACCATCAATCAACACACTTTAAACTTAAGGCTAATTTAAGCATTATTGTGAAACGTTTACAGTTATGTTATTGCTTAAAATTTTCATGAATAACGAATACTATTGCCACTAAACCTCTTTCGAGTTATATTCTCTTACAATGCTGGATAAGAATCCGTTATTTGTCTGTGGTGTAGTTTTCCTTGACAACCGTCGTTGTCAACAAATCAAACGTTTGTTTTCGTCCATCAATTTTGGTCGCAATGTGAACATAAACGATGTGAAAGAGTATTCTAAATTCTCAGCGAAATGGAATCTGATGAAATTATTTCTTGAATCCCGGAGATACTGGAAAACTTATAAATAATGGCGTATATCAGTTCATCATGACGTAAATATTTTCTGGTCCTTGCGGATGCTCAGTACTTGGATAGCAAAATAGTCAGTGCTTGAATTTCTGAAAAGAAATAAGGCAAAAGACTCGCAACAATGGCAGACAAGAAAAAGGTGCCTCCTCCCAAAAAAATGACCACTCAAAATATGGAAGACGCTGTAAGGCACATGCGAGACCTTGAACGCCGGGAAGTACTTGAGCATCCAACATATTCCATTCCGAGGGATAATACCGCCTGTACCAACTGCTATTGTCCAGGCGCAGAAGACAAAATGTCATTAATGCAGCAAATCAATCTACAAAGCCCCCTTGTGCCGCCTCTGGCTATTGCACAAAAAAAGCCTATTGAACTACCTGAAAGAAATCCGGCAAAAATGGAAAAAGATTTGTGTCAAAACAAAAAAACCTGCAAGAGGCGAGGATAAAACATTTTATCCAATATTTTGTAAAATTCACCATCTGTTAACAGTAAGCATTGCATCATGTTTATCCCCGGTTGCAGATTCAATACAACAAAGATGAGGTATGATCCCCATTGTGTACAGTAGTCTTACAATGTAACATTATCGGTAGGCTAACAATTTACAATGAGTATCGTAACCGGGGATATCCTTAGGGAATAGTTAGCTTTGCCGCACGATGCGGTGAAGGTTAACATGATGGAACCTTAAAAAATTTAGAATATACGATATCCAGATACGATATCTTTCTGGATATAGTACATCAAAAATATCACAAAAATGCAAAATGCATAAGTGGAGGCAATCGCATTGACCAAAAGCAAGGCTACAGAGAGAAACATCGCCGCATGGTTCATCCAACATGTGCAGATTTACATTAAATCTTCTAAGATAACGCACCTTCGAGAACAGCAGTGCTAGTAATCATCATCCAACATGAATCACATGCTTAGTCAGTTATCAATGGCGAATAGAATGAGAAATGGTATGGCCCCGGGCCTCGAAGGTTCAATAAATGGAAATGACACCAAATGTTCTGCTATTAGCTGCAAAAGACGAGGTCGTCGGGATGTGAGAACAATACCTATACCGCCGCAATCGAGGTCACGCCCGGTATCGCCCACAATTACAGTTTCATTAGATAGATTGTTAGATGCTTTGGAATTTGATCCAGAGTGGACACCGAGTGCTGAGGCCATACGTGGCTATGACGATTGGGAAGAATGTCATTATCCACCTGCGACATCACAGCCGGATTTAATCCCGACGTTGGACCCAGAATGCGTAGAATGTTGCAGAGAAGCAGAGGAATTGATACCTGTAGAATTATCTGAGGAAGAACCAGAACCACCGCCTGGAGAAAAAAGGAAGAAAATAGTTTTGGGACCAGATGGTGAACCGGATATTATATCCGATATAGATTCGGATGAAGACGAGCGTGACTTAGGAATGATGGCGAATATTTCTCCTCCTGTGGTGCTACCGAAGAAAGAGCTGATATACCACGTGAATGTGATCGGGGAAGACGGTTGTTTGGAAATCGACCGCGTTGATGATAAACACCCTCTGCCCAATTGTGTATTACGTTCAATGGCAAGAGATAGCTACTCGAACTTCTACCCTCCATTATATGTACAGGTTTGTGCCTAATGCTAAGCTAAGAACTACTATCACAAGAACTCAATGTAAGTGGTGTATTTGGTGGAGGATATAAGGATACATCTGGTTAGGAAAATGAAAAAGATTGTTGGGTAGGGTATTTTGTTCTTAGGGAAGAAATTTTATGTACATTTCCCTCGTGAACGATCATTTTTCAAACAACGAAAGAAGAAATTCTACGAAAACTTATGTTATATGAAACCATTATAAGTTTGAGTGGTAACAGAATTGTGGAGGAGGCTAGAACGAGAAGAGTTGTGTGGTTATCAGTGAATGAATAGTTATCTTGTCATCTATAACCTCTTTGGTAACATATGGAGTTAATGCTGTTGCCGGTCAAAAGAAAAATTGTAAAATATTAGTACCAATAAAAATCAGTAATTACGAGAAAAACTCATAATAATGATCAGTTGTGAAGTAAAAATTACTTGGTACTTAACAATTATTGTACATTTTTGAACAGTATTCTGTGCTTAAATAATCAAATATTTTCAAAATATACGGAGACAATGTACTTATTAACTACAACTAGAAAAACAACTAGAAAAATAATCAGGTTTTATGTGGTATTTAGATGATATTTGATTGTTATAGGAAATCTATGCGTCTAATCATTCGAGACTTAAGAATGTTTACCAAATGTTGCCTTAAGCATTTGGTAAAATGTAACTTCACCTTTATTACTTGAGTTATAGATCAATTACACACAATGTTTTCTGAATTACTGTTCCGGGTAATGTATCATTTGCTTAATGTGTGTATTTTGTTTTAACAAGTTCTGCTTAAAGTATTCAGGTATGTGACATGTATCACAGTATAACATTTTTATGTCGTATTTTTGAATGTGGTGAGGAGCCTGTGATAATGATCCTGATAAAATTTTGGAGTGAAGGATGCTTGTGATAGATGGTGAATACAATGAAACACATTTCAGTGTTTTCTATGTTACCTACTTAAATTTCACTTAGTGACATAGTCGAGGGGCAGTTGGTGGATTAGAACTCTCCATAGAAACAAAAATTACGGATATAAACGTAAACACGTAATAGTTGATCAAATAAAATATTATCTCTTACATAGTGCTAGACTAATCGCAACATCGAAAAAGGAAATAATTTATGTAATAATTAGTATATTTGCAAAACGATTGGAACTTTGTGCTAACTTCGAGCAGTGAAATAATGGAGACGAATCTAAAAAGATATCCGTAAACATTCTGAGACCTGTCATAAAGGGTGCTTTATATAGCTTCTTCACGTAACCGTTACTTGCTTGTCACGTACATTTACTGAGTGAATAGATAGAAACTAGTGAATCGTCACCGTACTAATTTCGGCGCGGGTTAAAATGTTTTCTTTTACTTGTTGTGTGACCTGAAATATCAGGAAGATAATATAATTGGTTTCTATAAATCCAAAGTTCCTGCGCCAATTTTCGGGGATGTCGTCCCTGAGATAAATGAATACATTGCTTGATGATCACAATTATTTCTCTCAGATGGAATGTTAACCCTGATTCACAAAGTTCTGGAACTAAACGTGTCTTACTGATTTCCCGTGCTTTTTTCGAGTATTTACCGTTGTTAGTATTACTCAGATTTGATATTCACTGTAAACGAAAATAATATTCATTTCCTAATTTATCATTTCAACGTAATTTTTTTCCAATGTGTAAGGACACCAAAGAAAGTATCATAAGAAAAATAAAACGGTCAACTGAATATTGCAAATGAATAATAATCTTAATGACTCAATATTGTAAATGATCCTTCTACTGAACAATGTGAAAGAGTGCTGTGTGACGTACCATACTAGGCGATGTAGTAGCGTTTTGCGGCGGCGACCTCTCACTCGCACATTCAAGTTCAATTTTAGTTGCTGTTACATGAGATAGCTGCTATTCGAGTTAGTAGCTGTTAATACTCCTGTCAAATGAAGCGATCTTTAGCTGCGTCTCAAATACCATTGACATATATTTCTCTGTATGACCCAGTCTTTAGGGAGGAAGTTATGTTCGATTCTGGTTCCATTACCATTTTTATTCGGGCTAAGTTACAGCTTTTTTTCTACGTGTATTGTCAAAAAAGTAGTTTCAAATTGCGTATGACCACGTGGGGAATAATAAACTAAAATATCTGGAAACGAGCAAGGGACCATCTCATCGATCAAGGGCTCAAGGGTAGTGACGAATTTAATATTTATAAAAGAAATTATTTTATTAATACGTAGTCATCAACTTATTATTCCAAAATGAATTGTAGATATTATTTACAGTACAAATTCGAGATATACTAACAAAAGTATTTGACACATTCCCGCTATGGAAAATCCACCACTACCTGAAGGAAAACGAGAAAAACCTGGACCATGATGGAGTTACAGAGATAATATACACAACAGTGCCAAGGTTGCGTATAGTTAGAGGGAAACTACTTTGAATCGAAAGGAACGAAGAAGCATGCCTGAAAACAAACAATAATTTAATCAGTATTAAGAGTACTACAATGGCGTGATTAAGTATAAGAAGAATTAACAACACTGTACATTATCTGAATCATTTATTGGGAAATGGAAACTCATATTAACTTCTTTTATTGAAATCAATATATTCTTTCACATTATAGAAACAAGGGCGCATTAGAATTTTTTTACCGTGGATTAAAGAGACTAAATGTATCAATATCATGTACATTTTTTGGGAACGGAATTATACGAAATGATTCCTGAATGATACGGACCTTTTTGGAACAGAATGGTTGACTGACTATTAGCCTTATTACGAGTGTTGTGTTAGTGAACCAAACTGTTTATTCTAAAGCGGGTTAAGATTTCAATGATTCTTACTTAACAAACACGAGCGCTTCATAAATGTCAATGCAAGGAAGAGATAGAATATTTAATGCAGTCAATGAAGGCTAAATCTAGAATTTATGAAGATTTGATTTGTTGGTAGTTTACAAAGAATTCTGGTTATAATTTACATAAAAACTTTCCATTAGTCGATCGTGGATCGATTTCCATATCCTGTTTCTGTAATATATTGCACAGCACCTAGACTAGAAGATACCTACTCTAGGAAACCATGTCCGTCTATGATGATGTCTTTCGTGAAAACGTCTACGTCCATAGTCATGTCTACATTAAACTACTGAATAACTACTTTAAATCTATTTCGTACTCATTTAATTTTTGTCGTAACTGCAGAATTGACATTATTGTAAGAGTAGATGATTATTGTCATATTGATATTATAGTTTGAAACTAAAGTGGCATGCTAACATTTCTATTATTTTACTTCTCGATTCATTGAACGTGAAGATATTCCCATTAATCACTCAGGACGGGTGCATAGTTAAAAAAAATAGACCTATGTACAGCTTGCTGTTGACTGAGGTAACTTAACTGGATACTCATGTCTTTGTCTCCATATGTCACCGTTTACAGACGTATATTTAGTTTGTTTTAGTTTGTTAATCGTCTATATTTCTCCTCCCCAGGGTGTTTGTTCGGACATCTTGGATCCAGATATACCAGGGCCTCGATGGTTAGGAGAAGAATTCGACAAGACTGAGGAGGAATTTGAAAGGGACAGACTAAAGGAAGAACAAGAGAAAGAAGATAAGGATATTGAATATGAATTTTGATCAGTTTGCGTTAGTGATGATACTATTAATTTGTAACTTCTTGGAAAGACAGAAATCTATCACAAGTAGAATCTTAAAAACAACTACTTTTTGCCAAGTAAGAGTATTCGCTCAATATGAGAACAGTTTTAACCTCCCAATAGTTTTAAGCATGTTTAAGCACAACTGTAATTTCAGAGGAGCTACACGTAATCATACTATTCTTATCACTATGAAAAGAAAGTAGTCTTGTGTTTTAGTGACACTGTTTAGGATTAGTAAACAGTAGATGAGAAAAAGAGCATAACAGTTGTACAGATGACATGCCGCATTATTTTAGATGGCTTCCAAAGCAATCATACTTAATTACACCTGAAGTTTTTTAATATTCAATTTTATTTTTATACATTTTTTTCTATTTTCTGTTACTTAAATGCGTTCCAAAAAAACACGGGGTCAAATGAAACATTAGAAGAACATTTGTATTAACATTGGCTCCAGTGTCCTATAGAAGATTTTGAATTGTATCTACTTTTTATAATTGGGCTGCAATGTGTTAAGAAAAATAAAGCCACTTTTGAACAAAAGGTATCTCTTTCTCTTCTAATAGTGATGTACATTGTCATATACAGTAAAGCGCAAATGTCACCTAGAATTTTCGTAACTTTTTTGCGTAACCGGACGGAGCAAATCTCACAAATAAAGTATCGTACGTTAGAGCATTAAAAGGTGTCGGTGATTTCCTATTATTTCATCTTTTTCTTTCTGACATAACAGCATTTAAAATCACATCTAGAAAAGATGCTACTAGGCTCATTTCTTTTAAAACGATGTTACTTGACTTCTTGATTTCAGACAATTGAAATCACTGACGCGTCCGTTAATAACTAAACAATAAAGAAATTTGTAGGGAAGTGTACTTGAGTTACGTCAAGCTAGTGCATAATATTATATACTAGTGTTATGATGTCCTATTTAAATTGTTAATGTTAAATATGAAACTGAGTGAAACTTGCCTACAACTCGAAGATATCGGGGAAAGTAATATCTGCCATATTGCTCAGGTAAGTAAAATACTCTTGCTTCATAAAAATAAACATTCTTATTTTCGTACAGAATACAGGTTAGATTCAATTTTCTGTGCAGTTTAATCGCACTGGTTGATTTAGTAAATCTTTCTTCACATAACCAGTGTAACTTGTTCTCTGTTAAGTGTTTGTTACTGTAACTAATTTGTCATTAATAGGAATTTACTAGTTTAAAAAATCCTTTAAAAATAACTGACTAAAAGTTAATAGCTGCAATAAATGACTTCATGCAAAAAAAAGTTACAGATTACGAAGTAGAACGTTAATTTCAAATAAATTTTATTCTTATAGAAAAAAGCTAACTAAAACTTAGTTAAACTTAGCGAATTTGAATGTTAAATAATATTCTTTCACGCCAGTCGCAGTCCTGCACCACTAAACACAATGTGCTGATAACAGTCTCACTGGGAAACATTTTATGGTCAGCACAAATTATGCACTATACCGGTCAAGTCTTGTCTGCTCGTAGCCTCGTGGAGGAACTTCGTCGGTTCGCTTTATACATTTTCAACCTCCTTATTTTCTCATAAGGGTTTTGCTGAATGATGAAATTGAAGCGAAAAATTTCTTCTTTTTTTTTGCCGTGAGCTCCAACGTCTGATAATACTCAGTGGTTGGTTTCTTCAGGATGATGGCTTTTATTAACACACTCAATTTATGCGATTTATTTGATAATGAATAACATTTTGAATGGTTAGCTTAAATATTATGGAACATGTGTTAAATAATTTAAATAAATGTGATAAATTAATCAAACACATAATTACCACGCGTTAATTCACGCAAATATTACTGATCAAACTAAAGTAAAATGGTAAATTTTACCAATAGTTTTATTCTTTAATTTTTTTATTTGATATTCCCAAGGTATGTATTGCTTTTTCATAGTAGTCTTGTCCTACCCAAGTTTCAGTATTTTTTCCTCAATCAGCAAGAAATTTAAGTGATCCTAGTGACATTGTTAAATATTTTATTATTCCATTCAATTAATTAAAATTTACTTTAATTTTTGGAAAGTTTGTTGTCCACGCCTGCCCCTTCATAAGTTTTTGAAAAAAAATAACGTGTTAGAAAAAATACAGGTTACATAAATGAAGTATATTTACTAACCTAACAATAGATGTAATTACTTTGAAAAGAACCATATTATTCTCATTAAAAAATTTCAAAAAAAGGTTTTTATAACCGAACTAATATTTTCTTAGATTTATAGATCTAGTGAAAAAAGGTAAAATTGCTTTCAATATTAACGGTCTTTTTCTGGTTTGTCTGCAAAGTTTCAACAAACACTGAAAGGTAGTTCAAACAACGGCAACTACTTCGTTGAAACTGCTTGACATTCTTGACGGTTCGACACTTCTTCGCCCAGAAATGAAATAAAAATGGACATGAAAACCATTCAAATTTCCTGGGTGTTAAATCAACCAGAAAACAAATACACATTGTGAATCTAACATGCGTTTTATGAGCTTATAATTGAAAGCAAAATTACGTTTTGCGATATAAATGATTAGTTATATAAAATTTTCGTTTGCAGTTCATACCTGCGGTTCATCTGCAGCATTGACTTTCAAAATTCACCGTTTTTTCACGTAAAATTTGTTTCGTCAGACGTCAAAAATTTATCATTTGCTTCTTACTCCCACACATTTTGGTAGTTTACTAACGACTATTCACGAAAACGAATTACGATTCTAGTTTTAAAGAAATAGGAATTGGAGAAGAACGTGCTGAAATAATTGACTACATTTATCATATATACTTATACGATACGTAGAGTTCGGAATACAAGTTTGAAGTAATTACGTAGTATATTGTAAAACAAAAAAAGGAAACTTAGTGAATAAATGTTATTGAACAGTTATTACCATCGACCCCACTTAAATGAAGAGTACTGGAATCAGACGTTTCGATTTGACCCAGAAAACACTGTATTTATTATGTATTTATATCAAGAGAGAAAAACATACAATTTAACAAATTTTTAGTCTATTTAAAAGACAGTGTTACCACAGCTAAATGAAAGAATCTCCGTCAACTACCTGAAACACAATGACAAATCACTCATTCAAACCAGTGACTAGAAAGTTAAAATGTTTGAAAAAACTTTTTCATTTTTTGATCTAATTTTTTTGGGGTTATTTACTATTACCAATCTTCTATAACTTTTATAACCATGTTACATACTTCATTCACGCACCTCTCCACCAATATTGACAATTATATATATTGTTTTCTCTTCGTCTATTACGATCAAGATCTTCTGATAATCAATGCGCTGTAGAATTTTTATTAATCTGTGACAAACTTATTGAAAATTCAGTTACTTTAATTAAGCAAATGACGGACATGATCGTATACAATATGGATTCAGTTAAGTATATAGAGAAAAAAATACACCCATCGCTTGAAAATTCACTTACAAAAATATAGATTTTCGGGATCTTGAAACTAGGTTGTTAACGGTAAATTTATACACGACCTTATAATTAAACTGATCACTTTATTCGTATCACAAGTCAATGAAAAAACTGATCCAATTATTTGCGAAGGGATTCGCTAAATTCAATTTCATGAATTTTAAGAGAATTGTACCTGCGATACTTATGTCGTCAAAAAGCATCTTTTACTTGGCGTGAGCGTGAATTACCATTGACAAGTTAAAATTATTTTTGATACTTCCATCCGATATGACGGCGATTACGCAAATACTTTCGTGTACGTACCAGTATGGAAACATCGATCCATTAAAAGAATACATTACTGGAAACTCGGATTGGGATTGAGTCAAGAAAACACAGTGAGATGGTACAATATTTAATTTGTGAATATCAACATTGTACAATACTCTTTTCTTTTTCAATATTCTCTCAGGGATTCAAATTAAGATTTCTTCGAGCAGATTTTGTCATGTCTGTTGCCTCTTACACCATCAGAATACGATTCGAGGTGCCTCTCGCTCGACCATCTGAAACAATAAAAATGGCAAATTAACGTTCAGATTTTAAAGAAAAGGAAAATTGCATTACAAGTCTCCTCGAATAATAGGAACGCTAAGGGATGACCTAGCGTCCCTGTGATGGTAACGATTGCATGTGAATAAAGAACATTCATGTTAAGGAAACAAAATTAAATGATCTTCTACAATTATAAAATTACTTCTTTTGTTTTTCTGTCAGACAAATAATTTACCTGTTACATGTATATTCCGGCAGAATTTATACATTCAACACGTTCTAACAGGGAAACTATTCGCTTGGCAAAATAAACAAAACCTTATGGAGTAGATTACAAGGAATTTTGTTTAATTTCTTAGTGTTTAGTGCAGGCTTTGCCATGTCCGTGCTGCTTTCCCTTCCGTTTAACGGATGTGAGGGAGGAACCAACATGTCTCTCTTCTACATTCTGCGTTCGTCAAATTTGTCGAAGAGACCTGAGTGAGAATGCGGATCTCTGTGCGAAGATTCAAGCCAATTCAAGATTGGTCCTCCCTGCTGCACAGTTCTCGACGTTGCGCTCTGGCCGTGTGCAGAGCGCGTTTCGTCTTTCACGGCGAGTTGAGGCGTGTTTAACGAAAGAAACTATTGATTCACACCACATTTTACACCACACGTACTTCACCATAAAGATAATTAAACATTATTAATCACTCGCTGTCTTGAGCAACCGCTGACTCATAATTGATTCTAAAGCGCTGCGCACCTTCTTTTAAGCCTTCGCTCTTCCCTTCCCCAAACTTCCGGCATTCGGGTCTGTAGTTCTTCGCATGAATATCATCTGAAATTTTTGCACTCTTTCTTGTAGACGGTGGGAATTCTTTTATTTTTTTCTAAAAGGAATGTTTTTGGTTAAGACTTATGACATTGTAAAAAGCATAAAGGTAGATAGTTGTGAGTTAATTGTTGCTAACTTTCTCACAATAATGGTCACTATCGCATTCCTCAACTCATTCAAAGCTGATCTTCAGAAGGCGTACAATAACTTGGTACATTATATTGACACACGAATCAGTGCGCTGGAAGAGATCAATAAGAAAACGATCGGCGGTAGGACTACAGTTAGGAATTCTCGCCGTCCTT
>NNCF01126524.1:39298-75466 GCA_002313205.1 Laupala kohalensis
CCATATTCGTAAATTATTTTCGTGAAGAAACATGGAAAGATGTTTACAATTGCCAATACACCGACGACAAATTCAATGTATTTATCTCAACATTCCTAAAACATTACAACTCTAGTTTTCCCATAAAACGCAAGTTAATTAACACAAAAAAATACAATAGATGGATCACCCTAGGGATAAGAATTTCTTCAAAAAACAAACGCCGTTTATATTATCTTTCAAAACGCTATAACCAGCCACCCGAATTCCATAATTATTTTCGTAAATATAAGACTATTCTCCGAAAAGTAGTCTATGCAGCTAAAGTTATGGAAAACGACAGGCATATACTAAAATCGAACAACCGGATGAAAGCCATGTGGAATATTGTTAACAATTACACGTCAACTTCTGAATATCGCGAAGAAAATGTTTCTTTACTAAACGATGGCAAGATCGTGTCAAATCCTCAGGACATCGCAAGTTTGTTTAATTCTCACTTCTCAGAAGTTGGTAAAATAACGAACTCAATATATCCAAATCAATGTCCTCCAATTATTACCACCCACATACCCAATTCTATGTTCACTTCCGAAACTAACGCCAGTGAAGTCATGGGAATCATCAGCTCCTTAAAAAACAAATTTTCACGAGGCATAGATGATATACCTGAGTTTATTGTTAAATCTTCGTCCCACGCTATATTAAATCCACTCGTAAATATTTTTAATAGTTCTTTATCGGAAGGGGTGTTTCCCAATATATTTAAGAGAGCTAAAGTGAAACCTTTACACAAGAAAGGAAACAAACTTAATATTGGAAATTACCGACCAATATCTCTACTACCCACTTTCTCAAAAATCCTAGAAAAATTGTTCTATAAGCGTCTTCTAGATTTTTTATCAAAATATAACATTCTCTCTGACGATCAACACGGTTTTAGGAAATCCTTTTCCACTACAAGCGCCATATTTTCCTTCTTAAACGATGTTACCACATCTCTAGACAGTGGAGAAAATCCTCAGGGTGTTTTTCTTGACTTATCCAAAGCATTCGATGTCATCGATCACGGAATTCTCCTTACCAAATTGCATTCTTTAGGCATTCGTGGACTTCCACATCAATGGCTAACTTCTTATTTAAAAGATAGATATCAACAAGTAGAAATATCCTATACTAAAAATAAAATACTTGAGCGTTGTCTTTCAGAAACAAAGCCACTTACTTGCGGAGTACCCCAAGGATCAATTCTCGGCCCTATACTCTTTTTATTGTATGTGAACGACATGTCATCATCCACATCAGATTGCAAAATGGTTCTTTTTGCTGATGACACTAATTTACTATGTAAACACGCCAATGCTCAAAAAGTTTTGTCTAACCTTTCGACTTGGTTCCATGCAAATCGTCTCATTGTAAACACTGACAAAACAGTGTCTATGTCATTTCACAATAGTATCACAAAATCTTTACCCCAGGTTTCTCTTTCTTTAAACGGAACACAATTAAAAACTGTTACAAATACAAAATTCTTAGGTCTCCATATTCAAGACAACCTCAAATGGAATTGTCACATTGACAATCTTAATTCCCAATTAAGCAAATTGTGTTACGCATTCCGAATCTTAGTTAACGCAGTTAGTCCACGTATTTCCCGTTGCGTATATTTTGCAAACGTTTACTCCCATTTACGTTACGGCATTACCTTCTGGGGTAATTCCGGTCGGAGTGTTCAAACTTTCAAAATTCAGAAGAGGATAGTTCGGATAATTTGTAAATCTCACCCCCGACACTCTTGTAAACTTGTAAATTAAATATCTTAACACTTCCCTGCATTTATATTTATGAAACGGTCGTGTTTGTTAAGACCGAATTACTGAAGTGCCACCCTTGCTTTATACGAAACAGTCTCGTTCACGAACACTATACACGCAATAGTAGTAATATTCATCGCCCTAGAGTGTCAACCACTCTTTGCCAAAAGGGACCATACCATTCGGGAATCGTTCTATATAATTCCCTGCCCAAGAATATAAAAGATATTATGAAATTGAATATCTTCAAATCCGCGGTTAAAAACTACCTCCTGCACCAGTGCTTCTACACTGTAAAAGAATTTATTGATTTTAACAAAAGTTAAATTCGTCTTGTGCTTTATCACGCCATTGCTGTAGTACTTTTTAAACAACTTATAACAATTTCAAAAACTATTTTCTTGCATGATTGTGTTGTCTTATGGCTCATATTAATTTAGTTTTGTGTGTATTCAACTTTGGCACGGTTGTGTACATTAATTCTGTAGCCCCATCCTGGCCCGGGTTTTTCTCCGGTTTTCCTTCGGGTAGAGGCGGATTTATCATACAGGTTCTCTAGGCTTTGTCTAGGGGCGGGTCTATTGTAACAATAAATCGTGAATTTAGTGTTATTTCAATTTTTAAGCACTATACTCAGAATAATCTATAGTTCGATAATAACTTACATGTAATTTTTTGCTTAAAATTACAAACATATTGACATTCTATTAGTATTATAACTTGCAGCTTACTTTTTATCTTATCTAGGAATTTTTGCTGAATTTTTTGAATCCGCCTCTGCCTTAGGGCCCTTGATCGGAATTGATGGGATGGTCCCTTGTTTGCTTCCGGAGAGTAGATTAGTTTAAGTACTCCACGTGGTCATACGCAGTTTGTACTGTTTTTTGACAATAAATTTATATTATATTTAAAGAGATATAAATAATTAAATTTCTTGTTATATAGACACACACACACACACTTGGAATATCTTGAAGAATTGTTATTACTTTTATTGTAAAATACATGAAGGTTGAGAGGCGTCGACCTACCAGGAAGTCAAACTCCTCATTATTACTTTCATTGTAAAATACACGAAGGGAGTACAATATGTAATGAGGTTGAGAGGCATCGACCTACCAGGAAGTCCAGCTCCGCAAGGTTTCCTATCTGATTTTCTGACCAACTGAAGAAGCTTACAACGAGGAATATCCCCCGTCGACAGTATAAGGAGACCGTAGATCCTGTGCTATATTTTAGATTTCCTTTTCCTCTTACTTAATGCATGGAGCTCTCCATATCATGTTTTAAGGATTATGTTAACAACATGCAATGTTCCATTCCCTTCAACCCTGAAGACTTTAGGACCTATGAAAAGTCTGTGCATGGGTCTGACTCGTAACCTAGTCACTCTCACTCAGTAATGTGTCAAATGAAGCTTCAATAGCAAACATTTCACCTGTGTGTACCATTTCTCTTCCGTGTTTAATAAAGGGGATGCACAGTCTATCAGCCGTAGCGAACATCCCATCTCTAATAATTTTTCATCATGCTCGCTCGAATTAAGTGATGCTTACATTGCTCTGCAATATCTGAATGCTTCCGAGGGACCTGGTTCTATTCCACCTCTCGTCTTCAAGCATTCTGTAGATTTACTTGCATCTCGAATCATCACGTTATTTAACAGATCTCTAGCAGCTGACATTTTCCCCAACATCTTCAAGATTACCTATATTGTACCGATCCACATAAGAGGTCCAGCCAATCTAGACCACCAACTATAGACCCATAACAATCTTACCAATCCTTGCCAAAGTTTTCGAGAAGTTTTGGTAGATTCCCTGCAACCAACCTTGCACTTTTTGAGATTTATATATTTGACTCCTTTGCAGAGAGATGTCAAGTGCGTGCTGTTGAGCTGGATTTTACCAAAGAATTTGACAGAGTCTCTACACCTTCTCATAGCCAAACTCAGAGCATATGGTTTCTGTGGTCCACTTCTAAGCTGGTTTATCACCTACCTAAAGGGTAGGATCGTAAGCCTTGCCTAGAGAGTTCTTAGCAACGTCTGGTGTTCCTCAAGGTTCCCATCTCGGTCGTGACCTGTATTATTCAACCTGTTCATCAATGATGTCATTGAAGGTCTTCAATGTGGTCACCTATTCTTTGCAGATGACTTGAAGTTGTTCTACGAGATCTTTCAGTGCAGGACGCATTGCTTCTGGTAACAAAGTCGCTGGTAACAAAGAATGAAGGTAACAAAGTTCTTTTACAATTTTCGCGGACAGAGACGTAAAATTAAGGACACGTCCCACGAAAAAGAGGACGTCTGGTCACCCACCCTCAATAGCTCTTAGATGACCTCACTTCTCAATATATCTTCGATGTTGAGCTCATTAGCACATATTTATTAAGTGAACGGAAGACTTCCACGAACGAGTTGAGGCACAAATTCATGTTACAGCAAATAGATTTAGACTTAACTTTGTCCAAACTTGTACTCTCTTCAGACGCTCTAAAAGAATACACTGCTTACTTGCTAATGCCAAGTGTATCTTTAAAAGAAAGGAATATATTAAAATTCGAAAAACTTTATTAGCACACAATTTGGATATGGTATTGTAGACAACACTTACCTAAAAAAAGACTAATCAACTTACACCCCTTTCACGTATAATACCATGCCCATGTTCTTCTTTATCCTGTACTATAACACCTTAATATTCAAGTCATCTCATATTCTACACTCTATCTCAAGGATTAAAACCAAATAACAATTCTACAAAACAATATCATTCGGAAAAAACACAATATGCTACGATGTATGTAAGAAAATAAAACGTATCAGTCGATTATTTTCTTCGATTTCACATATGACCAGCGATTCAGTCGTGTTCCGAGCGAGACCGACAAACGGCGACCCCTATCGAGTGTTTGAGATCGAAAATTCGTTTGTCGAGATATCGTACTAACCGCTAGGATCGCTAGGCTGAATGTCAGAGTTGGCCAGGAGCGGCCAGGACTGGGCCTGGAGGAGGAGTTTCCTGTGACATGGTGGTGTGTACATCTTGATGTTTTTACTACGTTTCCTGTCAAAATCTTCTCAATAGAAGCTGTCCGTCAAAACATCGATCATGTACATTTGTTGCGACGGATCCAACCCCAGTTATAATTCTGCGAAAACTTTGCAGTTATGGAGATAATGTGATGACCTATAAATCGAGAACCGTCTGAGTTCGTTTCTTTGGAATTAAAAAATAAGGTAATTGGGGGTAGTAAATGTGTAATTAAGGATTTTATTATTCAACAGTTAGCTACGATTTAAATTGACTTAATGTTTTCTAAACTGTGTCATCAAAACCTCTGTTGCGGCGATTAAGTTTCATTCCCGTTGTAATTAATCGATCATTATAACGGTACCTGGTTATAAACAATTTCTCATTTTTTATTTTATTTTAGGTCACCTGTGCGTGATGTAAAAAATCAACCATGAAGGAGGAAATACTTATATTTGGTGTGACCTATTCGCTGACCATTTCAGGTAACTATAGTTTAGATCTCTTAATAAATTACTAACATTTTTGTAGTCTAGTATTTTAAATTGACTGATTATTGTTGTTTTTCTTGTTTGAATTAAGTAAGAATTAAGTATTATTGTTTGTATATAAGTAAGAGTATTGTAATTCTCTTAATGACACTGCTTAATTTTTCATCTTCAGCGGCCTTTGCCACTGGTGAGTGTAGAGATCTTCATGGGAGAACAATTGCTCCAGGTTTACATTATGTACCTGGACCTGATACATGCACACTTTGTGTTTGTGAAAGTGGACATCCCAAGTGGTGTAAGGCTGTTTTGTGTTCTCCTCCTCAAGTAAGTACTGGGAATGAAGGAATTTACTTCAGACTTTACTTCATCATCTATAAATTATTTCATAGATATTTAATTTACAAAATTGCATGGTTCAGTTGAATTTAAAGGACAATGAGTGAGAAGTTTATTAAATTTCTTGATCTTGTTAGATTTGACTTGTCTGGACCAAATGAAACTGTATATTTGGAATAGTTTCTTTTAGTAATGTTTTTTTGTTATTTTTTCTTCTTTCAAATTCAACTTTTGATTGTTGTGTGTTTCTTAACCACAACAAACACCAATTATTCTAAACACAGTTGATAAAACAATTGAAGACTCTTGAGATAGCTAGTATATGAAATATATATTTTACCAACCCTTTTAGTACCTCTCCAACACAGAACAGAAAGAATAACAACCACAAGATGTATTCAAATTATTCAATCTCACAACAGTTAACTCTTTATCCCACAAACAGTATAGAAGTTAAAATGGGTTTTAAGAAAATGAGACCAAAACATGCAGCTGGGATAGGTGAGATTCCTTGAACTTGCACCTCTGGCTAACACCATAAACACATCCTTCATTCAAGATATTGTTCCCTCCCACATGGAAAGAAAGATGATCTTTCCAAAGCCAACTAATATAAAATTATCACCCTACCTCTCTACTCCCAACCTTCTTCAAAGTCACGGAGAAAATAACCTTGACTAGGCTATTGAAACACCTGCAAAGCAACAACCTCCTAATAAAGGAACAACATTGCTTCATCCCAGGAAGATCAATAATAACAGTTATTGTTAACCTAATTAAATGCACTTCATGTCACATGGAGCAAGGAAATACAATCTTCATGGACTTCAGTAAAGCATTTAACTGTATAATCAATAATGAACTTAAGGGTAAATTAAATATTGGTATCAGTGGTTGAGCTGAGCAGAGGTTCGACAGTTGCCTGAAAGATAGGAAACAACATAAAAGTAAAATACTATCGAATGGTCCTCACTGTGGAATTCCACGTGAATTATAAATAGAGGAGTACCATAGGACACTATACTGGACCCAATTTTTTATATTATATATACCATGGAACAAAATTGCTCTACACTGATGACTTTGTGCTCCTACTGAAAAACAGACCTGCTTACACTTAACATGGAAGCCAGTTCTGCTTTCAACATAGCTATAAAATATGGCATAAATAATGACTTGACCCTCAAAGGCAAAAGCAAACAAATTTATTTGGACCTAAATAGAATATTGCCTTGGGCTTGGATTATTGCCTTGGAATCCCTTGAGCTTGATGAGGTTAAACAGATAAAACTCTTGGGACTGATGATAGTTATTATGTGGACTAAGTTAACTAAGTGAACAGGGTATGCAGCAGGATAAGCACAAGTTGCTGTGTCTTGAGAAGGTTTAGCCAAATGTGTGCTAGAGAAGCAGTAAAACTGCTTAATTTGCTCTCGTACAGTCGCATATTAAATATGGCATAATTGGTTCGAACAATTCTATGATGACCAATCTGCAGAGAGTCCTAAAAAGAACAAAAGAAGTCTGATAAATAGCAAATTTAAGAACTTGGCGATTCTTGCAGTGGTGCATTTCAAGAATTGGGAATTCTTACAGTAGTTTCCCTCTACATTCTTCAGGTTATATTGTATTATTATCCTCCACATGGTCATACACAGTTTGTAACAGCTTTTTTTGACAATAAAGTTTATTATTATTATATGAATAAAAAACCTTAAAAAATAACATGAAACTCGAATGGATATAGACTTAAAACCCATCGTCTAGCTCTCTCCGAAAAGAGGCCTCTATGTGGTAGGTCGATTCATCAACTCACTTCCCCCGGAAGTGAAAGACAACACATAGCAAAAAAAATCAACTAGTAAAGTGGATGTGGGCTTGCCCTTTCTACTCAAGAGAAGAATTTTTGAACTGGAGACATTGGTCACTTATTTTATTACTTAATCGTTTTGATCTCCAGGACCAAAATGATAATTATATTGTATTACATAAATAAAGATGGATATTTCTTATTCATGGGCCAACATGTCCATAATTGTTACCTTTACTTTATAGAAAGATATTTTTTGTTAAATGGTCAAGTTGAGAACATGTTATTCTGGAAAATGCAGCCACTTTCTCTGATTGAGCTGGCATGCAAATCATCTGGAAAAGCTGTGTAAAAGATTTCATGTTGATGTCTCAACTAAATATTCTCATACTATGTAAATTCATTGGTTAAGTCAAGTTTCTTTTGATTTCTTACTACTTATTGTTTAATGGTTTCTTACCTCTTGATTGTTTTTAGACTACATACTAATTATGTTAAATTGTCCAAGAAATCTTAAAAATATTAAATACTGAGAAAGTGAGTATTTTACTGTAGCTTATCACTTATCTGCCTATTGATTGAATTGTCCAGTAGAAGAAGTGATTTGTTGCCGTAAGAGGATACAATTTTTATTAGTTGTGAATTTTGTGTGTTGTTATTGCAAATAAATGAATAAGAATGTAAATATTTCCATTAGTTGTCCACAGACTTTTATTAGTCTTGGGGATTAGATGGAGCTGTAAGCAGAAGATGATGCCTCAGTTATTTCTTGTTTATATAACTCAAAGTAAAATTTTTGTTTTTCAAGCTATTGTATATTTTAAAGATGATTTTTCATTAAATTTTTTTGTTTTGCATTTATATGATTCAGCATTTCAGTCACACCAGAAATTTTTTGAGTCAGACCTTTGACCAATGTTTAAGAAGATACTGTGTAGTCATCAATATTAGTAGCATTTTGGTTTGTATTTTGTGTTGATGTGTGAACATATTATGTTTTAACTGATTACACCATAATAGTTAGTTTTAGGGCTCTGTATCAAAGGCTAAGTTTACTAAACATAGTGAAACAAGGTCAAAATCTCCCTATGCCTCTGTTAAGTTAATTAAATTAATTGTTACATTTTTCTTTTATTTTCATCTTCTTAGTATTTAGGAAGTGGTAAAGAAATTGAAGTGTTATAAAGTTATAAACAGATCATATAATATGTCAAAAATTATATAGTTCAGTATAGTACTCCAGATATGAATATTGTGGTGGAGTTTTGATATCATGAAGTTTTGTTATAATGGGTACACTAGGTATTCCCCTTGAAAACTAATATTAATTTAATGTTGATTTAACTTCTTTCATGTTTTTCTTAGTTTTACTTGATTCATAACAAATTGGTAATCCACATTCCATCATTAAAAGAATTGTGATTGCCTTTTCTCACTTATTTTTTGTATGTTTTCATAACTTTTCTGTTTATCATTGGCATTAAAAGTGTAATCACCTTTCATTGATCTTATTTTTGTGTAATGTTTTCTGTATATTATTTTAGTGTATAGTAGCACAATAAACAGACATCAGAATGCCTGCTCATAAAAAATTGATATTAAAAAAATTGTATATATACTGCTGTTAAATACTTCAATTTTTTACTAAATGAGTAAAAATTTTAAGTCTATAAGTCAGATAAAACTATTAAGATAAAGTAATGTATGTATTTGGAAGCATTAATATTCCAGCTGTTTATATTGTTTATTTAGATTTTAATCTTTAGTTTAAAGAATTAGCTCCTGGGGTCAGAGAGGTGTTGCCTCTCTATTCTGGGATTATCTCCTTTAGGGATCATGTATCTATGCTAAATAAATAAGTAAATATCATGTTTGCTATGGCTAAAGAATTGACAGATTCATTTTTGGTTTCAGGACTGCAAATCATTCCGTTTGGGAAATTCCTGCTGTGAATTCATATGCTTAGATGATACACTTCCTAAAAACAATCATCCTAACAGTACAGTAATGGAAACAAGTACTGACCTTGGGCTAAGATTAATTGCAAGTGCTGTTACTGCAATACTCTCTCTTTCTTTATTGTTTTTCTTAATTCACAGACTACGACAACGAAAGATACGAGGTAATTTTATTCATATGATTGTTGTTATTTGTTTTCTAATGTTTTTTACCTTGCAGCCATTTTGACATTGTCCTTTCTGTGCCCTTTTAACTACTTCTTCTTGTATGGTGATATTTTTAATGTGGATTGAAAGTAGATTCAGTTGCTATTTATTCAAGGTGTTCTTTCTACCTAGTTCTTTTATATTATTTTTTACTGTTGTTGGAAATGGTCAATTCAGCTTGAAGATATGATGTACTACCAATTAGATGTGATGTTAGTTTGAGTTAACCTTATCTGCTGCTGTGAAATTTTAAAAGTTCTCCTGTGTTAGTCAGACCAGTCATATGGTTATTTCATGAGGTCTGCATTGATGACACTGAAAAAAAGCATTAAACTTGGGGACTTGAATATTTTAGTCTAAAATGAAATTTTTTGATGGATTGAAACATACTAGCAGTAGATGATTTTCAAACCAACTTGTTGAATTTTTAAAAATTGTTTAATATGATGCAAATTTTGAAAATATTTTGTTCCTGAAAGTCAGGACCTCTGGTTTTTACAGCTTTTTAGCACACACAGATTATTGTCCTCAACTTGGTCTTTTGCAGTTTAAACTGTTTTTCAAACAGTAAATTATTTATGAGGGCTGATTTTTCTTAACCTCCGATGGGCTATAAAAAAGACAAATATACATAACATAATACTTTTATTACCAAAAGTACAGCAGGGTCTAACATATTTTTCAACATAATTGCCAAAATAATTGAGGCATTTGTCATATCATGACACAAGCTTCTCGATGCCTTCTGCAAAGAAGTTAGCCACCGGTTAGGAGAGATACATCTTGACGGTATCTTGAAGTCCATCGTTGGCAGCGAAGCATTGTCCGCCCAACCATGCCTTCAATTATTGTCCCCTGCCGTGTAAAGTCCACCAAAAACACTCCTTTTTGTCCCAAAAAACTGTAGCCAATGTTTTCCTGTTGCTCAGCATGTGTAAACTTTTTCTGCTTGCTTGGAGAATCTGTGTGCATCCACTTTTTGGGGGACAAAAAAGGAGTGTTGTTGTTGGACTTTATACAGCAGGGGACAACAATTGATGGCATGGTTGGGCAGACAACACTTTGCCGCCAACAACAAACTTCAGGATGCTATCAGGACGTATCTCTTCTCACTGGCGGGTGAGTTCTTTGAAGAAGGTATTGAGAAGCATGTGTCATGATATGACAAATGCCTCAATTGTTTTGGCAATCATATTGAAAAATAAGTAAGACCCTGTTGCACTTGGTAATAAAATCATTATGTTATGTAAATTTGTCTTTTCCCCATCGGAGGTTGAAAAAAAATAGCCTTCTTATTTAAATTTCCATTTTAGACATTTATGATTTCTCTTACATTACTTTTTTAAGAATCTTTGATTAATGACATTCTCATTGTTAATCTGGTGTGTAAATTATTTCTACGAACATTATTTTAACATGTTTTGTGCTAATAATACTAACAGGTGAAGAGAAATGATATTTTGAAATGATTTTGTATGTGAAAATCTCTCGCTTACCAAATCATAAGCAATCGGTGTCCTGGCTTTTTATTGTTGAAAATACCTTTGTTGACACTCTTACTGGAGCTATGTAAGAAAATGGGCATGAATGGAAGTTTGCGTTAACTCTCTGAACTAACTGATATTTTTTTCTTTTTCTTGTTTTGATCAATGAAACTAAATCCCTAGACCCTATATAATTATGTACTGAAATTTAACTGCATGATTTGGATGTCTAGGATGAATTCAACCCACAGTCAATAAAAGCACTGTAGTGACATTTGGTATAAGGTTTTGTTACATAGCTATCAATTCTGTTGTATCGTGTCAGGTTATGGTTTTAGTACCACCACTAAAATCAGTTTCAAATTTTCTTCTATTGAATTAAGTAGTTGGAGCAAATTTCCTTGTTTCAGTTGTTGCTAATTGTACAAACTTTATTAATAATTATTGTAATTAATTTATAAAAATAATATTTTTTTGTTCTTAATGTTCATATACTCAATAACAATTTTTCTTATCAGGACGTCAAAATCGTCAGCTCAGTGAAGATGAGCGAAGTCTTGGTAGCATAGGTTATATTGCTGGAAGCCTTGCTTATTTACCCGGTAGCATGGGTTATTTAGGAAATGGAACTCAAGATCATCATCTTGAGTTTCATTATGAAGAGCCGCCAGCACATTATCCATTGTGGAAACCACCTGGGAATTATTTCCCTCGGGGTGAGGCCCCACCTCCATACGAGGAAGCAGTTGCCGCAGCTAGAGCAGAAGCTGCGTATGCTGCAGCTGTATCCACAACAACGAGTATGAATCACAATAGTTCTAGCTCCAATACTGTGACTACATCAGCTACTCATCTTAATACTGGCTCAAATCACCGTACTATCCCCATTAATTTAGCAACGAGTGGCAACTTACTATTGGAATCTTTGTCTGCTACTTTAGGGAGAGATCGTTCAAATGGACAGGATAACAATACACGAACTGTGGAGGTAACTGTCAATCCATCACAAATACCTGAATCAAGACGATCTTCAAGAATGCTAGATGTTGCGTCTCCAGCATCAGTTACTCAAGAAGAAACAAATACAGTATCTGCCATTAGATCTGATGCATTTTATGAGGATGTTCTAGTAGGGCCTCCATCTTCCTTATCTACTGTTGAATGTTATAATCCCAATGTAGCGACAACCGTCCCAACCAAGGCAAAAAGTAAAATAACTGTTTTGAACAGTTCCACATCTAGTGCTCCCAGCAACAATGGTGTGGTTTCAATATCTACATCTGAGGGAACTGTTGCAAGTGTCTCAGGCAATGTAGAAAGTTTACCTAGACGTAAAAGCGGACAACTAAACGATTTGAATAAAGACTCCTTGGATAGTGGGACCTGTAGTTGTTCGTATCAATGCTTGCCTCCACCTTTGCCACCAGATGATAATGATGATTACCGGAGTGAGTGTGAAAATTGTAAGAGTACTCATGGCTCACGATATTATCTTGAAGAAGAACCTGGCATTACTTCTCCTCAGGAAACTATGACTCTTCATCGAAGACCCCAAGATTATGACAATGAAGAGCCAGGATATTATCGCACTTCCCTTACTCTCCCTACTCATACACGTCGTTCTAGGTAAGTTCTTCAGTATTTTCTTTTTACAAAGATTTTTGTTTCCAGGGAGTTATTTTTATAGGTAGCTCTTTGTTGTTAGACTAGTAACTAGTGTCAGTCACATTATTTCACTTTCTTGTTCCTTGTGACATGACAATACGATGTGTAAGGAAAAAATACATAGAATGGCTATTTTTGTATGAAATTTTTTTTACTGCATTATGATGTTTTCTTTATGAGTACTCTGAAACACTCGAACACTTTGTTTTTTTTAGATTAGATTAGTAGAGACTGTATACTGATCATAAATTATGAATTTAAATTTTTTGAATTATATTTATTTCAATTTTAAGTCTAATCAGTCACTTCATATATTCAATTATATTTAGTGCACATGTTGGTTTATACAAAACAAATGGTTTAAGTAAAAAATACTTGTTGTTTTAAAATAAAACCTGTTTTTTTTCCCAACTCTGTTGAATACATAATTTCAATTTAAACAGCCTGCAGTGTGGGTCTTGTTATATATTCTTAGTTACAACATGTTAAAACATATAATCCCCTGACAAGTAGAAAATGTAAATCAGCTTCCTAATTAACTAATGATTTGCTACCTGCAACCTCTCTTCTGTTAATAAATTATTGTAGTTGTTTGTCAGCCACACACCCCACTTACTTTTTAAACACAAACTCATTTTCGAACTGTTGCTTCCATCTTCAGCTACTGCCGAGTGCTAATCAAATGGTTCTCTGGTGGTGGGCAGGTGGTTGAGTTTTGAAATGTAACTATTTTCAAACTGAACTTTGAAATTTAACAATCTGTTCTTGAATAACTGAGTGAACAGTCGTTTCCAATCCAACTGTTCAATATACCCACAAATGTTCTTAATCAATCTTACATCTTCATCAATTTCTTGTTTTTTGTCCCAAAATTATTCCGCTACTACTGACTTTTCAATTTGTCTGATTTTTTTTTTCAGTTTGATGTGCCGAAATTGTTCCTTTTTTTCTAATTTCTACCTAATTTCCTTTTTATTTGTTCAATACTTTATCACAATCCTTGCAATTAATTTTGTAAGTTCCTGATCTGTTAGGAGGAGGTACTTTATCCTTATAATTATTTTTAATTAGGGACAATGCAAAATTTGTGTGGAGCCTAAGTGATATTTAATTCTTTGAAAATATTTTGGAACTTCTGATGCAAGTCGGGGTGATATGTGAATTTTCAGTAAACTACTTCCTTTTTCAGCTTTTGTAAAGTGGTTACATTTTGTACCATTTTTTATTTCTCTGTTTTTTTTACCTACCAAAGTTTTTGAAAATCCATTAGATTTGGCTGTTTGAACTATTCAATCATATTCCAAATTGAATTCTTCATCTTTCAATGCGGTGTTTATCAGACTGTGAGCAAGGCTATTTATTGTTTGTGCTGCACTAGACATAAAACCAAATTCTTTTATGTGGATCTTTTCTCTAAATGTTCCAATACTTAATGTTGGGAGACTTAAATATTTTAAAGGGCTCTAATGACCTAGATGTTGGCAAGCCCTAAAGCCCCAATTTAAAAAAACTAAATAAAAATAAAGCCCCAATAAATGAACTAAGTTAAAATAAAGCCCCAATAAATGAACTAAATTAAAATAAAGCCCCAATAAATAAATATTTTATTACCAACCATTTTTCTAAATTGTAGTTATGCGCACCTACATTGCTGACAATGGGTCTCATTTTCATGCCAGGTTTGTGAATTTTAGGCAAACTAAATCTGAGGAAATAAGGGATTGTTAATTTTGATATCCTCTTTTTCTTTCCTTGTCAAGATTTTACTATTCATAACAGTTTTCTTAACCTCCTAAACTTTTTTTCTCCTTAATTTTAAGGGAGTATCTCTTAACGTCTAAATACTCTTCCTTATGTAATAAGGATATTTGTAATCGACAATAGTATTTTTATAATCTACGATATCCAAAATAACAATTTTGTTACCTTTGTTTGTTCTCTGATTATGACAGGTTTCGATGCTATGCTCCAAACAGTTTTCTTGTACTTATGTTTTTGTACCTAAAATATCAGTATTTTTCAAAACTTCCTCACATTTTCCCCTCACAATGCACTTCTCCTCTTCTTTTAAATTTTAAATAGCCATATTGACATTCTATTAGTATTATAACTCGCAGTTAACTTTTCATCTTATCTAGGAATTTTTGCAGAAATTTTTGAATCCGCCTCTGCCTTAGGGCCCTTGATCGGAATTGATGGGATTGTCCCTTGCTTGCTTCCGGAGAGCAAATTAGTTTATTGTCCTCCACGTGGTCATACGCAGTTTGTACTGTTTTTGGACAAATTTATTATCATCATATCAATATCTAAAAAATATTCTTTATTATAATAACTAAAGTCAGCACAAGTTTTTAAACCCAGATTGAGAAACTACATTTCATCTTTATTATACTTTAAACTGGATAAATTCACCACATTTTTGGTTTCATCCAACAATTTAGTAACTGCATTACTCTCCTTGTAACCACTTTTATGTTCCAACCTTTTCAATTTCTTACGAATTTGTCCCCCTCTATTGGTGAGGATGTTCCTATGATATTATTCTAAGTTTGTCCAAATTGTGTTTCCCACAGATTTCAAAATTTTTAAATGTAGCCCATACATCTCCAAATGTACCCCACTCAATTTTCTATGTTTGTTCCTTTCAGTAATCATTATTTTTTTCTCTGACTTGAAATATTTTCTAACAAATTTTGAAACCACCTTATTTTTCAAACTGTTATTTAAAAACTTGATGTCTTCCGAAATTCTTCTTTGCTTTAATTTTAATTTCAAATACCTCTTAACATCCGACTTAATTTCCTCTGAACTGTGAAACAATACCTCCTACTCTCAGTGCAGCCAGATCTTAACTGATTGGTGTATTTCGTCCCTTAAGATTTGTAGACCGTGAAATATGACTTAAATTATTTACATAAATAAGACGTAAATTCCTGAAGTAATTTACATCTCTTCAGTCCTTAAAAACAAAATCACATGCTCACAAATTTGTTTAGTTTGAAGGAGACTAGTTTTATGGAATATCAAAATATTTAGTTTTCACATCATTATAAATTAATATTTAATATGTCTACATACTAACTTGCATAAAAAATTTTACTATGCAGAACATTTTGCTAGTGTTTGCATTATCCTGTGACAATTTAGACTATCTTATGTTCTTTACAGTGGCATAACCTCGTATCATGATGTGTCATATTCTCCAGGTAGAACTTTAGTAAACAATTGCAATTTTATTTATGATGATATGATGTATTATGGAATCAAAAACACAAATAACTCATATTTTGTGTACTTCTCATATTGTTTCAGATTTGATAGATTTAAAGAATAAAATTTTAAAATCAGTCATATTTGCATTTTACTTCCATATTTCTTTTTCTACTTCCGGAGTAAAATGATGTAAACATTTCAAATCCATACATACACGTGTCGGGAGTCAGCGAGGCTGGGGTTTGATCCCCGGTGAGGTGGGGATTTTTCATCTCACCTCGACATCCAGACTGACTCCCAGGCCTACTCAACCTGCTGTAAAACGAGTACCAGGGTCTATCCTAGGGTCAAACTGGTTGGGGCGAGATGCTGACCACATCTCCTCCTCCTAGTGCCGAGGTCAAGTAATTACAGAGCTCTACCCTCCACAAACACCTTGGACACCTTCAGGACCTGTTCAGGGATAATAAAAAAACATACAAGTGTTGAATTAGTTTTATTTTTTCATACTTTTATCATTAGGAGTATGTTGAAATGTTAAATCCGCTTGTCCCTTGTCCCTTGATGGCAATTGATGGGATGGTCCCTTGATCCGGAGAGTAAATTACTTTATTATACTCCACATGGTTTGTAACTGCTGTTTTGACAATAAAATTTATTATTTTTATTAGTTCACAGTGAACAAAATTGCTCAAAGATTATAACTTTTGGTACTGTCCTATGCAAAAGTGTACAAATATTTCTGTTGGACTTTTCTTCATATCTAGATATGAAAAAAATCATTCTTGATGGTCTTGAAGTATTTTTACAAAATTTCTTTATTTAAGTTAGTGTTGTTGATGTTGCAAGGTTTTAAGTATTCTAATTGCTATCGTGATACTTTTTTTATTGTGTTCTGTTTTTGCAGTTTTTAGGATACTCTTATTCCTTGTCTCATAGTACTAGAACAAGACAAGCTGATGACTGTTCTAACTTTAATAGTAATTTATTTATTTATGATGAAATATATTTTTGTTCTGTTTTAGTTCACTATTTTGTTACGTAATAAACTAAATATCTAAATTTTAAATTTTTTTTTGCATTTCTCTTAATGGTTTCTCATTAATTTCTGTATCTAAAATACTGGGAAGTCTGTCACACTTTTTGTATTTTTCTGTATTGAGGGAAAATTTTCTACATTAAACATTGGTTCATATTTGTTTTATACAGTGAAGTCCTTGAGTTACTATTTCATATATTTCCGTTGTGCCTTTGGTATATAATATTATGTTATTATCGGCCGTATCTTTAATGGATTTTTTACATATCATTTTAACACCAGGTGTCCTAATTTTGTCTGTTGAGGTATCCTGATTGTAATTTACATATAATCACTTGGTTGATTACTATTTTTCACATTTTGTTGTCTGTTGCAGAAATGAATTGGTAATTAATCCCCTTTTTTCCAAATAGAAAATAATTTTCTTGTCATAGTTTTCCTATTAGGATTTTATGCTTAGTGTTGCTAAAAATTTTTGCCTGATCTAGAAATAGTTTGAATTTTGAACTTAAATCAACATATGCTTCCATTTTTTATTCTTTTTTGATTACTAAGATACTTTTTATTATTGGGCATTGCCTGACTTTTTCTATTTTTTGGATAGGGTTCTCCATGTTATTCATTAGCACAGCTGATTTGTACTTGGAGCTTGTGTTGAGAAATTCTAATATTTTTTTACTTATATGGTTTGCTTAATTCATTTAAATTAACAAAGGAAGACCTTATATTTGCTTTGTCTCAATTCTGTTTATAAGTGCTTATTATTGACCAGTTTATAAGCTTATTCTGAATTACTAGTTTTCATGTAGAGGGTGATTCATATTTAAGGATCTCACTTTTGATTGGAGTAATGCTTCCAGATTCCTGGATGTACATTTCAGATGATGGGAAAATGATGTAAAAAAAAAAAAGTTAAATAAGTGTGATAAAGCTTATGACGATCTACCAGAGAAGATGATTTACATAAAAGCACATGACTGGACCTCCTTGCTTCAAACTTGTTGAAGAACATGATGACTCAGAATGGGGTCATAATTGTTGTTATTAAATTGCTATTTGCAAGTATTGGGGCTGAAAAAATTGCAAACTGCTTGTAGGTTGCTCAAAATTGCTAGTTTGATGAGACAGGAAGCTGTAGTTTGACCTATAATCTTTTATTAATTGTAAATTGCAGTTTGTAGGTCACCTATTTTTTTATGGTTATTTATCACTTATCATGATAATTAAGAGCGTAAATATCTCTTTCTTTATTTATTTAGACCAATTATATTAAACTGGATTACTTTTAAATTCAGGATTGTGTATACAGAAACATTTTTTCATAAAATCGAAGAGTTTTGATGTTAGATGCCAAAAATACTATATTTCTTTTCTTCTTATTAATCATAATTTTGCTTCTTAAATGTTGTTAAAGAAAGTAAAATCATTTCCTCTGCTGTATTGGTTCCTTTATAAAAAATTTCAGATTTCCTGTGAACAACTGTTCGAAAGTGTTTTTTGATACGCTTACCTAAGACTGTGATTTTGAACTAGCTGTGGAAAATTGAATTAGTGCTAGTAATTTGGAATTGTCTTCTCTGAAGATTTATTTGATTTGTAATTCTTTTTATTTCATAGGACAACTCTTCACGGAACACCTGGAGGTTCTCATAGTGCTCGTGAAAACTGGTTTAGTAGTATGCCTGCTTCATCTACATCTACATCTTCTGAGGAAGAGTAATGGATTTCACTTGAAGTGGATATTTTGTATTTATTGAAAATACATAATTTTGCTCATTACATATTAAAATTAGGTACATAAAATTGCATTTAAGATGGTGCTAGTAGGCACAAATTTTACTTTCATTCCATTTATGTCCATTTTACAATTTGTGAGATGTGCAGCTGTTATTGACACAGTGTATTTTATGTGAATTTAATGCGTGTGATAACCTGGTATGAATTTGAACGTGAAAAGACATTTGCTGAATCGATCAGCAACCAAATATTTATGGAGATCTGATATTTGTGAAAAGTATTTCATTAATATTGCGTGATGTAGGTAAAGCATTTTTTTCTTTTTTTTAAACAAATGTAGACTAAAGGTTATATTCTCATTTTATGATATTGTTTTGATGTTTTAAATTATTCTAGCAAAAACAATTCTCTGTTGACACTCGATAACTTGAAATCTTCGACATGATGAATATTCTTTTCCTCCTTAAAATGTAAAAGTGATAAGGTATTTTAATGTACAATTGACCCAATTTTTGTTAGTATTTACCTCATAAGCCAAACCATAGTTATTGAGATGATTTTATAAAGTAACATGATGCAGTTAGGATTAACCAATTAGAAAGGCAGAGTACTTTTGTAGGATTGGACCAGTTAAGGAAATGTGTGTGTGAACAACTCCAGAATATGAAACTTAGCAGAGTGGAGAAAAATATATTTGAGTTTTCAAAGTTTCTGTTGGCAGTGGTTGATGATGGAATCAGAGCTCCTGAAATTCATATTCATAATGTAACGGAAATACAGTTTGTGGTCTACATTGAGCAATTATTTTATTGTAGCGATTCTGTTGCAAGATCCTGAAGTATTTTACTTCCTTTGAATATCTTGTTTGGGAACAGAGTGATGCAACAATTAAAATTTACTATGTCCTGAACAAGTCTATTTAGTCTCTCAACATGCTTTTTTGGGGACTAAAAACAACTTGATGATAATTAATTTAACATGACAATTAATAACAGTTAATTGTCAATTTGTTTTTGATTTTATTTTATTTAATCAACTCCCATTGCTTGCTGAGGATTTTTCTCCTTGATTTCCATTTGGTAGGTTTCATCCCTGTACTTTGTGACTTCGTGCCCTGCAGTCTCCTAGTGTAGGCCTCTCCAAGTCATTAACAACAATGTCATTATTTTTGACAATCTAATGGATCAAATCTTTCTTTAGTTATTTCCTATTTTTTTGAATAGTGTGCTGGTTATTAATAAAATTATTGTGCATACTTTTAAAGTCAAACAATTTTTATTCTAATTTGTGTGTACTAAATGTTTTAAAATTGTCACAAAAAAGGTGTTTGCAGTGTTGTTATATTGGTATGAGAGACTCTAACCTTTTTCCATTGCTTGAGTATGTTTAATTGATTTGAATATTTTGATTTTGCCTGTGTACTGGAGTTTTCCAGGCTTGAGTACTGGTACCTAGTCGTGTGTGATGTTTTATTTATTTCATTTTTTACCCACTGTAGTTATACATTGGTTTGTAGACATTACTTTATGGCCGGTGAATTGCACTTCTGTGTTAGCTGTACTGTGAAACCCTGTTTCAAATATAGTCATTCGAGGATGCTTCCTAAAATTTATTTTATAGTGTCTCTTAGCCTTAGCAGTTCTTCATTGCAATGTTGCCTGTCCCTGCCAAGAAGAGTTGTGTGCTTATATGCACTGCCCATTTACTGCTATATCATACCAATCCAACCTCATGCACACAGCTCTCTAATATATTTTAGATCTTCTTATCCTTAAGTCTTTTCTTGTTTCCTAAATTTATAGCACAGACACTGTATTTTATACAGATACTGTTTTGGTTTCTCTAAAATATCCTGTGACATTTAACTTCTAAAATAATGGACCCATGCTTTTTACTACAGACAATTGTTCCTCTGGCACCAAATATTCCTTCAAATGTTTCTCATATTATTTGCTCAGCAATTAAATTACGTAGCTTTTGCTTTTGCAATTTTTTGCAAGTCTGTCCTCCACATTCATTATCATTATCTGCACATTCATTATTATTTAAATCAAGTAATACTAAATTTGGAAAGTTATATAGATATATTCTATGGATTGAAAAGGTTTTATCTTTACTCTCTGGTTTTTGAGTGTAGGAATTTGTATGATTAGACTCTTTAACAACATCAGTCCAATAGGGTTGGTGTTCTTTTTATTGTCATCTGAATACTCTCTACCAAGTCTTTGTATCTCACCTAAACTGACAATCTCTTCTTCTACTTCAGATATGAGTTATCCTGTAGGCAGATTATTGGGAGTCCCACCACTGTTTTTCAGTACTGACAGTGGTGTACTATAAATTGATGCACTAAAGAAATCTTTTTCATTTTCCAGAAATACTATTATTCTTCTACAGCCAAAATCCTGATTAGATTGAAAGAAATGAAAGTTAATTAATTTCTCTTCCATAGATTGGTAGCTGGGTTGCTACCTCCCTCTGTTTTGTATTGATATTTTGTAGCTTGTGAAAAGCAAAGCCACTAACAACGCGAATACTCATGTGTAATGTGACCTAGTCATTTCTCCTATCATGTTTGAATTCCTTTCAAGTTATCGAGTACATTCTGTTTATTTTTATGGTTCTTTCAAAGTCAAATCTAATTTAAGTTAGCTTATATTATGTCAGAAATGACATGAAGACGTGTTTGCAACAAGAGCACATATGTTCATGAGAATTTATTATTAATTTATTATTATTATTATTTTAAACTTAGGATTTTAAATTTTTATTGCATAAAGTTTTTAAATTTTTTCTTTTCTGATCATTTTAAACTTTTTTAATACTCTGAAAACCATATAAGTGTTCAGAATGGAAGTGATTGAAAAGAATTCTTCTTTTCTATGTGATCTTTGACCCCACGCATCTCTTCTTTGTAGTTCATATGTGTATATGTGTATGTGTTAATACAACTATAGTTATGTCAATCAGTGTGCCAGAAACATGTTTACAGTAATCAATGGAAAAGGGATTTGAGAGAATTTGTCAGGTGTTCGTAACTTATATTGGATGTTACTGTAGCAATGCATATCGACTAAGTCATTTATCACAAATGTTACTACACAGATAGTGAATACCAGGTAGGTAGATGTAATTTTCTAAAGTTGAATTTCTAAAGAGAAAAAAAAGTTATTTAAAATTTAACTTGCTTATTATTGTTACTATTGTTATTATCAGTAGAAATATTAATTTCTGTAGTCTGGAATGGCTTAGTATATTCATTTACAAACATGTCTTTAAAGCTGTTAAGGAGAATAAATCAATATTTACCAGTTGTAAAGTAGAGTGTAATTGATTTTCATGAATGTTTCGAGAGGATGGAGAAGGAAGTATAAACAGAGAGAGCTTTAAAAGCTTATTCATATTTATTTTGTAGATAACTATTTATAAATTAAATATGTTAGACGACCTAGAATTGATTCTTGTAATCATTCTTATTACTTACAACACAATACCTGATGTAAAAGTTGCAAAATCAAGTCTACAAAGTTATATTTCCTTTATAATAAGAAGACATGATGATCTTTATTTGCTGAATCATGTTGGGAATTCTTAAAATCTCTTTTGCTAAAATGGTAGTGTTAAGCTGATGCAATTGTGAAAAATTGACTGAACATTATTATTCATCCTTTCTTTTTACGATTCGTGTTGCGTTAACCTCAATGGCTAGGTGTTTTACTATGTTTTGTGATCTGAAAAAAACCAAAGACACCCCTGAATGGAATAACTAGTATTTTACAATGAGTCTCATAGATTTTTACATCAACAAATGTAAACAATTACTTTTGTGATACATGACACTAATGGAAAGCAATCATTATTTGTCAGGTTTTGATCATAATCCTTTATACCACCATCTTCAATAAATGTGAATTTTTAAATTTATATTTCTTGTACATACTGTTATGGAAGACACGAAAATCTGGTCTGAAACATTCCTCTTGGATCATTTTTGTATTCATTTTTAGACTGGCAGATCTTCATAAATTGAGGTTTTTTCAAGAATGATTTACTGGTATACGAGTAATGTGTGCACTTAAATAGTGTGGTTTTTATGGCTTAATAGTAATGTGTGGATCTGTGTGTGGAATAAATGTTAGAGTACATGCTGTAATTTTGCATACATGGATAACTTGTTTTTCTCTTCTTTTGCAAAAATTGTGGAGTTGTAATTTCAGTTTTGAAAATTAATTAAAAATTTATTCTTTCAATTTTACATGCTATTAAGAGATATTTCCATGAAAGTTGTTCTGAATGTATGATACCTTTTTTGAGGTGAGATTAAGTATATTTCTATGATTCAAAATGAGGAAGTTAATGAAAGTTACACTTGTAGTAGCAGAAAAAAATTGTTCTTAATTAAATCTGGAATTAAAAATAAATTTTGATTTTTAATTTTTTTAATAGTATTTTGGTTTTCAATGTGAATTATGTGGATTGTATAAATTTCAATGAGTCTTTACACAATTTATGCTTTTCGTATATTTATAAGTTTATGTATGTGTGTTTATGGAAGTAGTTCATTATCTTATTCATTGTGACAGAGAGCAGACATGAAATTCCAGAGGATACTTCCTTTGAGTTTTTTCCTTACATGTTATATTTTACTTTTTGATATGTATGCTGCATTCATTTAGATCAAATGGAGATTCACTAACTTTTCTGGTAACACCATACATAATCAGGATGTAGGATGGATGTTATCTTTGAATTCTCAGAAAAATTGGTGGGATACACAAGTTACCAGTTGTTGATATATATGTACAACAAACATTTTGTTATCTGTATGTAACATGGATGCCTCATTATTGAGATTATAAGCTGCTAATATCTTAAGAAATGTAATTTTTCTTTATTAAGGTGCAAACTATGCAATTACTGCAGCTGTATTTCATACGATTGCAAAGCTACCTTATCCTAATATTTATGAACACAGTACCTCTTGCATTTTTATATGTGTAAATAAAATCACAATTCAATTTTTTTTTACTTAAAAGTATATTGCATGATTTGATTAATTAATGATTCAGACTTAAGCTTGACAAACAAAGTGAATTTTGTATGTTTAAAGTTTTGTAAAGTCTTTGAACTTTTAATATCCTTCTTCAGAAATGTTGAGTGTCGTTAGGTATATATTATATGATGCGTGAAACACTTTAAATTGTTCAGATTTACTAACGAAACCTCTTTACTTTTGTCTTTGGTACATTTGGTTATTAGATGAGCATAATTTTTGACTGAATGTGGATGTTGAGTGATATGAAGGAAAAATTATGTAATATGATAACTATAGAAAATTTAATTTACTTACTCACAAAGGAGGTACAACTTCTCAATAAATTAATGCCTTTAGTGCAGCCAAAACTACTCTTCTTTTTCGTTTTTACAATACTGACACAAAAACAATGAACAATTTTTTTTTTTCTTGATGTTCTTCAACAATATTGTGGAACTTTTTGATTTATCTTTATGTGTATTGCTGTAGTGCTTTATTGAATTAGGACTGTTGTATTTTAAACAGTGAACTATGGACACTTTTAGTATTAAGTAGATTTGTTTTCATTTTATTATATATTTCTCCTTGTATCTGAACATATGATAAATTCATGTGTGAAGATAACTACATTTATTTTGTTTGTTCAAGAAAGTCAACAATCCATTTGTTTCATTGAGACCAAAGTAGATTAAATTACAATGCAACCAATTAACATACAGTAGAGTTATCCAAAATGGAATGTAGATGTTTTTTGTGATCTAAATGTGATTTCTTTTACCCCTTGGAAACTCATTATATTTTATAATTTTTTGTGTATATTTCAACATTCCCTTTTGAAATATTTTACACCCAAAGCAGTTGTTGAAATGAAACAGAAATGTGTATTTAACCTCATTTTTACTTGTATTTATATTATATGTCGCATGTCTTTTTTATTCAATTGTATCTTTTTTACTGATGTTGTAAGTGCATTTTTATATTATACACATAATTTTTACTCAATTTATTTAATGTTCTGAATGTAATTTATGAATGTAAATATTGGTGTTTGTGTTCTTATATGATGAATCCTTGATGAAGTTATTTTTTAAAACTCTTTAACTGTATGTCATTTGACATTCTTCTGCATATGTTTAATGTCATGATGCTCAACCAACAGCTTGCAATTTGAGGTTAACACATATTTATTTCCAGATAGGCTCAATGAAAATGTAATGACTGAGGTAATTATATGCAATTCTTTTTTTTGTAACATCTAGTCAAAGTATATCTGTATTCTAAAATGTTAATAAAAATAAAATATTTTATTGAATTTCTGATTAAACGCTCAATAATTTGATTTATTGAATAATTAAGCTTTGACAAAATTTTATCTGCTCTGAGTGCTGTAAAGATTTAATTGTTTCCTCAATTTAAAGGTTTCTGTTTGTTAAAAATGTAGACTAAAGTTGTTGTGAAAGAGCTCAGTGTAAATATTCTTTAATTATATTTATTTGTAAATTATGTTTGACCACTCTGAGTGGAAAGAACTGTATTAGTTGATAGTGCATTGATAGTAATTTTATTTTTCAGTAATTGAATTATTAAACAGTGGCATTATTTTTACTAGGCATAGCTACTTCTGCTCAACAAGCAACCCAATGTTCTTTGTTTGAATGCAGAATACTTAATTTACAAATCTTGCCTGGTGAAAATGATATGTATAGCTCTATGCAATAAGAACGGCAGACTTACAGGAATAAATTGTAACACTAGAGAACTTTCTCTCATGCAATATTTGTCTTCTTATTTAAATGTTTGTAATTCTTTATATTTCTTGTTCAAAAATGGAAAAAAATATAGCTAACTGGTGGAATATTGTGATGAAATGAGCTTTAAAAATACAACACACAATAAGTTTCCTGTGTATTTCAAATACGAATAAATTCTGGGTACAAACTCCTTGTTTATTTATATTGTGATTTAAAACTATACTCATTAATTGCTTTCCTATTTTAAACACATTACTTTGCTTGTGGAATTTTATATTCACTCCCTTCTCCCTCACAATCATCTTATTGTTTTCCTCCTCAAGTTTATATAAGTAATTAAATTATTTTTATCTTTGTTTTAATTATCAGTTGACTTGGTGGATAAGTTAGGTGAGGCTAATGTTTTCAAGAAGACTTTAGATTTCTGGGTATAGTGAAAGCATTAAATTCATGTTGCTGCTAAGGGAGTGGGCCTCCCCTTAAGGGAGTGAGTATATTACATCACTGCAGGTTGCACCTAAACATTAATTTTTAACCAATCTGTTGAATATAAATTTGTTGATGTTCTGTAAATATAACTACTGTTGTTCTTTGTGAGAGAGTGCTTGTCCTTAGTTTGCCTTGGCACACAAACATGTTAAATATGCCTCTGCCTTAGTACCCTTTATCAGAATTGACAAGATATCCCTCAGTTGCTTCCAGAGAGTAAATTAGTTTATTGTTCTCTATGAGGCCATAATTTTCTGATGCTAGTATACTGATGGTGCCAGTTGAGTTAAATATTACCTACGGGTATTTCTTATTATGCGGAAATAATATTTTTTTCCAGAATAATAAAAAGTTCTTGAATGTTTGCTGATGTAATTTAAAAAGTAAAAATGATTCTTTATTTTTTATGGGGCATTCTTCTATTTTGAAAATATGTTGGGGTATTCTTGCCTCTGCTTGCCACAAGATTTGTTGAAAGAACTGATTTAAACTTCATGGATTTTTTTGCAAATTTGGATTTGAAGATGAAAAGAGTTGTTTGGTTCCAAAATTCATTTCAATGGACTGTCAAAAACATGTGTTTTTTGTTCTTGCCTAAGAAAAGAAATTTCTTTGTGGTAGAAACTTTTCTTTCCTTTAATAAGTTTGTCTGTGTTCTTGCAGAAAAGACTGACTTGTTATCGTAAATTAAAAAACTTTTTTTTTCCTTCAGATCTTTGAATTGTTTGAAAACATACTTGGGAACTCCAGAAATACCAAACTATACTAGTTTAGCTCATTCTGGGTGAATGATGTTATAGATAGGAAGGAGAGGGTTGTGCGAGACTCTCGTACAAGGCTACCCCTTATACAGGTAGAGATAAGAAAGGGATTTTTCTCTAGGAACTGTTGTTGACTGGTGTCATTCACATTTCTGAGAAGGAGAATGTCCCAAATCATATATACTTCTGAATAGATACCACAAATAGAGCCACAAGCCAATTGAGGAACATACGTTATTAGTGTTTAATTGAAATTAAAATTTGAAATATCAAACCACGAGTTAAGGAGATACTGGTGCCAAAAGAGTTTTATTAGAATTACAAAAGAAGCAAAAAGTTTTCTAAATATGGACATTTTTTTCTACTTGAAATATGTTGTTTCTAAAATATGATCTGAAAAACATCAAACATCTGAAAGAGCATAAAAGATCTATAGGTTTCTCTGCTGATTTTATGTCATAAAAAGCTTGTAATTAATTTTTAAAAGAAAATTTAATTATAAGTTTTAGGTCATAAAACAATGAAAAAAAGATATTTTAAGATGCTGCACGGAAGAATGTGGTATTATAGGTAGAGTAAAAAAACAAAATATCACTGAAAATGAAGAGAATAAAAAAACTGGGACATGAATTTGTGTGATTTTGAAAAGAATGACTTTGCAAAGGTTCGCTAAGAAAAGATTTTTAAAATTTCCATTTGAAGGGAGTTAATTGAAGTGAAATTTGTATCTCACTATACCTCACTAACTAATTACAATTTCATCTTGTTTTTTTAATATAAACATGTGATTTTTATTTACATTAAATTACTACAAAATATTGAAAGGTAATACAAGAAGAAAAATTCCTGTGCAAAAGGTAGTGGGAAGGTTTACTAGTAAAGTAATAAAAAACAGAAATATTACTTTCATTTTCAAATCTTTATTTTAAGTTTTTTATTCTCTATTTGTTTTATTGAATAAAGAAGAAAATAATATTTCATTTCTTCCATAGAGTATAGTTATGAAAAAGGTTGTTATAAAATTTAGTTTTATCTGTATATTTTATGTATAGATATTTAAAAAGTTAGAAAATGAACAGCGGTAGTTAAAATTGTAATATGTATCAGAGACGTCTATAATCATGGGCATGGAGTGCAATGAAATCATTGGGTGACATCAACGGCTGCGGAACCTGTAATATCTGAGAGTTCCTTCGAATAAAAGTTCACCACCAATTTCATATTTCCTACCTTAGTAGGAATTATTTCGTAATCGAGGTTGACATCTTCCATGGGTTGAACGTTCCTGTAGGAAAAAAAGGCAACAATAAGTAATGGGACTTTTATTATCTTACTAGATGATTATCTGGCATTGCCTGGGATTTTTCTTAGACCAATCTTCTTTTACTTAGGGAAAAGTAAAATCTATCATATGTTGTAGGATAAATAAATAATTTACTTCCCTCTTTTTAAAACATATGTACAGCATCCTAATTTTACAAATTTAATACAAAACTTGATTGTATACACCATTGAGTTTCACCTCCAGCAGCAAGAAACAAATCGATCTGAATGTCACCAATTTGCCTAGCACTCCACTTGGGGGTTCAAGGCTGTACCCCCCTCCCCCCCCCATATACTATGGTGGCCCAACTCTCATATAAATTGAAAGTTTGTCTATTCATTGGAAGTGCCACTCCGATGGAATTTTCATTTCCAAAGCAAGACTCCAATGGAGGTAGCACGACTGCACTCTTCTGCTAAAATTCTTGTAAAATCTAAACTATTTGTCCAAATTTTACAATTTTAAGACGTGTTTTATTTTTGTTAAATGCACAAGATAAAGAACCCATCAAATTTGATGATTATTGATTTGTTCCTTATTCAATTACTTTCTTAAATTAAAATATTTTAACACTTCTATTTTGAATAAACATTTTTCAATAATTTGGGTTATCCTTTATAGATATACATATGCTGTCACAGACTTTTCAGTAGATCTCTTTGAGGAGAATAATATTGCCACTTATAGTTGTTACTAACCATCTAGGCTGCATAAGCGAATATACCTCTCTGAAGATGGATTTTTCCTGACTTCATTGATATCTATCGCCAAAAACCATTTCTTTTTTTTTTTCACACATTTTAAGAATGAAAGTTGACCTATGTTCTTACTGAACATGTAAACTGTGTTCTTGCCAAATTTCATATCTGGCTTAGTAGTGAAAAGGTAGCAAACAGGCACATTTGCATTTCTACATTAGTCCTATGGATAATAATAAACGAGATAAGAGCTATTATAGTTATAACCAAACCTGTCTTCATTTGTGTAAAAGTTATCTGCATGTGTTCATCTAAGTATTAAAATATATCTTAAAGCTATGAGTGTAATGCTGAAGGAAATTGCAAAATATATGCAATGGGAGGAATTATACGGAACAGTAAATGCACAAGCACTGGGAAAGGAAATACATATTCCAAAATGTTGACAAATGTACATTAAGTTTTATTATTTTAACTGAAACTGAAAAGTATGATAAGCAATTCAAATGTTTGTTCCAAAAGTGTTGCTTTTTTAAAAAGAAATTTTCTGGTCATTATGAATTCACTCAATATTTTTTGAAAGGGTTATACTCGCTACTGATCCAATAGTTTTGTTTCATTTGTAGACTTTAAATCCTAGATATACAGACACTTCTACACACTCACTTGAGTTGAATTTGTCTTGTGTGTTATGTCTCCTTTCCCTATATGACTATTTAATATAATTATATTTACCTGTATGGTATAACAGGTCGTGCAGTGCGTATGAAACCAGGAGCTTCAATGCGTATTTTGCATTGAGTTAGTTTCTTATTAAGAGGATTTTTAAAGCTTAAATTTACTGTTGACTTTTGGTCCACCGGTATTTCATCATCTAACTGAAAAAACAAATTGATGATATACATTTACTTAAATTTTTCCTCTCATACACTATTTACTATCTGCAGGAAATAGTATCTAATTTATTATTTATGTACATAATTTTTAAAAATCACTGAACAAAGATAATTTAACTTTTTAGTGAAATACCTCTTATAAAAGAAGAGAGTAGAGAAGCAATAATTCCAGAACTAAGGCACATAGAAATGAGATAACTGTTCATTTGAGAAATACAGATGGTAAATCTACAATAAATATTCTGGATTATAGAAAAGATATTTCTACGCGTTTATGAGAAATAGATACAGAAAGTTGCCTGACTGAACAATTGTCATAAATGTTTGTCTCAGAACTGTCATGAAGTTCTTAAAATGCTTCTGTAAATTAGATTTTTACTATCAGTTCAAAGAATTTTTCGAGTAGTAGATGAAAATAAGAGTTGTATTAATCAAACTTGGTATGATAGAGAAATAGAGTAGATATTTTTTGGTTTTAATATTAAAACACAAAAAGAATCCTTCAAAATACCCGGATACACGGTCTACTTTACTTGTAGATAATTGCAGAATATTATTTGTGTCTTACCTTCACTATAATTGGTGGTTTAATGACCACAAAATCATCTTCGTCTGCCCATGTATAGCTCGTGTCTGTCACTGTGGCTATGGCACAAATTTTCATGTTGCAGTACTCGACAAGCCTTTCCAAATAGTCATCTGGTTGAACTGTAAGTCTCAACTTTTCCTCTAGAAGAAGTTAAAATTAAAATATTTTCACTGATGGATCATTTTCTGGTGATAGTTTTGTTAGATATGATGTCCAAATTGTAATTTAGTCTCTTGATTTAACAAATTGAAATAATCTTTGTATTGAGGTATTTTAAACGTCTTACAGGGGTGGATTGAGAGTTTGAATTTGGGAGGGGCCCATTCAGAACTTTTTTTGTATCATTGATGGATCATACAGTGTTATTACACAACTTATAATAACACCAATAAAAAATTCTATGATTAACTTATTGTAGTAATAAAGTACCATTATTCCCTAAACAAATTATGTATTTTCTTTAATTTATGATTTACACTCTTTCGATTATCTTTCTATTGTACATTTTTAGAGAAGTGGCTAGGTATCTCGCTGCGGGGCAAGCGTAGAATCGGTGAATTATCGCAGCTTATGTTCCCATGTCGGAGAGAAAAGCTATAAAACCAAAGTAAGTCATAGGTTTTTCCTATGAAGTCGTCTTTTTAAACAAATTTTATTAGTTTGTCCTGGTGCTTTCAATGGGAGTACTGATTTTTTTCAGAGTAAAAGAACGTTCTTTTCTTTTTCTATCTCGTGTTTTGGGAGGGGCACGTAACTCCTGTGCCCCCATTGGATCCGCCACTGACGTCTTTAGTAAACTTTGGTTTTGCAACTTTTGCATTATACAAATAAATTAATTCTTCTTAGGTCGCTATTAAGTGAGAGCAACTGGGCCATGTGCGTTGCACAATTTCGTTGTGTTATGACTCTCAGCCTTTGTGTTCTTCTTTTCTTCAATACTGATTTTGGTAAATGTTTTTATTACTTAATTTTCATATAGAATATATGACTACTGTTTTTTTATACGAACATTTTTATTGTTAATTTCCGGATTTGTGTTTTTGCGGATTAATGTCGATCCCAGTTAGTCCGGATAGATGAGGTTCTACTGAACTTATTTTCAACAGGGTATGTTACTTAACAATCCAGGACACACTTTCCAGTCATTGAAATTTCCCAAGTTTCGGTTTTAATCAGAAAAGAGTAAGACATGAAACGAATTTCTTCTGTTCAATTCTTAGTTGACGATTCTTCGGCAGGATGACCGACACATAGGTAGTTTTATCTACAGACATCCAGTGTGTACTTTGAAAGAATGACTTGTCTCTTTCTATACCATGTTCGCATCCTGATATTTGCACTCCGTACCACGGAGATGGGAAATCATGTTACATGCATCGTAATTGCTACCAAGTTAATTATCTCCTTGGCGATTTGACTGACACATATAGACATTGCGTGAAATTTGAACAGATGGTTGGGTCAGTATGGGTTGATAAAGTTAGATTATGTTTTATTTCAATTTTAATATGGGAGAAAATGTGTACTTACTGCTGTTTGGCTGAACTTTAAAGTTTCCAGAAGCTTTCTTAATCAGTTGAGCTTTTATTCCATTGTAAAACATACTTTCTGATGAAAGCATGACTTGAACATTTCGTATTTCATTGGATTTATTCTGAAATTTTCCATAAATGTTTTATTAATACGTACACACATTTAAGAATTCTCTATTCGAACAAACTATATTAAGAAAAGTATTACACATTCGTTTATAATAATAATGCTTTTAACTTGTTCACATAATAAAATTTAACGAATTCCTTTTAAAAATTAAGAGACTGTTAATATAAATTCAATTTTACAAAATTGTGTTTTACAAAATTGTATTTTATTGAAATATTAAATACAAATTTTGACAATTATTTCTTGTATACCTTTCTAATACAAGTCCTTATAAAACCGCAGAATTAGTTACAAGAATGTTAAATTTTGAGTTTCTAATAATTAAACACTCATTCTTATCACCACTATGAATTTATTTCATAATGAATTGTTTTAGAATGTCTCTTTAACTTTGCAAGCGTACTCACGTGGATGCTGACAGTGACTTGGTAGCGATCTCCAATATTAATTTTATCTATGTCTTCCAATTCGAAATCAACATCCACTTTAGTGACATCGGGCATCCTGTAGAAGCGTTTCGCTCTCTCCAGGTTTCTTACCCCATTCATCAGAGCAAGCCGTTCTTCTTTGGTGCCTGAAAATTAGTAGTAAACTGTCTTACGCAAGTTCAACTAGTGGTGCTGGCAAATATCGTATACGTTCCTAAATATATGATGTATTTTGGTTATGAAATATCCTATTCTTATGGAATATATTTCTTTGAAAATCATTTATTTCCAGTTGTGCCCGCGAAAATTAATCTTGAATCAAGGGACGTGAATGGGAACTTTATCAGGACTCTAAAGAAAATCTTATAAAACAATATTCGATAAAGCACAAATTAATAGAGAAAAAATACTTATTTTATGAAGTTAATAAGGGCACTTGTTTTAAGTAGTTGAAATGTGTCATTGTGATTGGATTTGAGTAGGTGACTATTTCCCCCTACATCATTGTAAACTAAGTAAAATACTTGAGTAGAGTACTAGAGTTGTATTTATGTTAACATCTTACTTTCGTTATAAAGAATAACACGGAAAACCTTACGAATTTAAAGAAAATTACTAACGTTGTTTCGTCATAATCATATCGCATATAAGAACGTAGAGAGGGGTTATATTTTTAATATCAGTTGAATTATGTCATTGCCAAAATGTTCACCAACCCAATTTTTCATTTGTGTTTTTAACCTTTAAAAACGATACTTCCGTATTTATTACCTGCTCAAAAAATGCAAAATGTCTGTGAGTGTAGTTTCCGAAACTTAGCCAGTAATTCATAAATAAAAAGAATAGCGTATTATACTTTTTCCTTCAAAATTCAATTCAAAAATTCAAAAAGTTTTGAATAATCATTCAACACTGCAACCAATTCATATTTAAGATGTATACATGAAATTTTATGAATGAGTAGTCTATTTGATAAAGAGATTGGTAAAATTTTCGTACCCCAGATTTTCAAATCGCATTTTTATCAATAACTGCCGACCAATAACACGGGTCTCTTCTTTATTGAAAGTGTATAATTTTCCGAGCATTTTAATATGAAATGCAATGAAGCAAACAATGCAATATAACTACTTAAAAGACGAGAAAATACAAGCAAAGAGGAAAATAATATAGTTCATGATTTGATGAGAAACATGACCAACTTTGTTTTACTCATAAAGACATTACTCATAGAGAAATATTTCATTAAAACTTTCAAAATCTAAATTAGACATTTAAGATGCTGATTAAAAATTATGTTTATCTGTAAATCGAATGACTTTATACTTACCTTCCTTTGGCTTGTAATCGTCCGTGATATCTTGACGATCTTTATCTCCATTCGGATCGTAAATGTAAGGTTGCTTAGTCAGTATAATCCTTCCCACGCTAAACAAATAGGAAAATAATTTCAAACTTAAAATAACTCGATGAATATTCTATATTGTTAAATATCAATATCATTTTTGTGTACATAAGCAATGAAAGTTCTTGGTTTCTACTAAAATATTATTGAATGACAAAATAAAATTGGATGGTTATACGTAATCCAATTAATTGATGTTATATAAAAAACATTTTTATTAAAATAGTATCATTTTCTTGTCGTCCACATGCTACAGGCTACAATATGCAACCTATATGAATGCAAATTAAATGCTGTTCGTTGGTAAACGCATCACTTGTGAACGGAGTTTGCTAATTTCAAAAAATGTTCGTAATAGCCAGAATAAGGTTTTTAGGGAAAGAAAAATTGGAAAAGTAGCCCGGAAAATTGGAAAATTCGGGAAAAACTGAAAGTGCTTTTTCTCTGGGTTTTTTGTATGAACTGAAGAACATAACTCGCGATTCGAACGATGGATATGCGTATTTCTTTTTTTGTTTTGTTCGTTATGGCCCTGGAAAACTTTTCAGAAAAAATTGGGACAATTACAAAGGAAAGTCGAAAACACATGTCGTGTATCATAAAGCATTGCAATGAACGTAATGGTGATGTCATAGCAAACCTATCGAAACAAACCATTTGTTTGTTTTTATTGTTTTTGAACATCAATCTTGCTATCGAAATGTAAATAAAACACCTTGAGATTCATTGTGATTTCATATTGAATGGAAGAAAATAAATCATTTGGTTGACATGATATTCTAACTTAATTCAAATGTTACTTAAATTTTGGAACAAAACTCCATTGTTCCAAGTCGATCACATTCCACGCATCTCATATTTTCAGTATTTATTTCCCCCACAGGGATCTACTAACCTTCACATACCTGCCTTCATCAACCTTCTTCCTCAGTTCATTTATAATCTGTTCCATCAATGCATAAGGCACTTCATAACTGACATGCCTGACAGAGCGAGCACCGGGTTTCAAAACAACAGATGCAGAAAGTCCCTCAATGTGGGAACTGCCATCTTTCAAGAACACATTTGGAAACAATTCTTTCAATGTCTTTATCTCCTCTTCATGGGGCCAGACTTCAGTTTTGACTGACGCCACCACCACAGCGTTAAACCACCAGCCCTCTCGCCAATCTGGTACTAAGATGTCTAGCCAGTCCCTTCCCATTAGTGGCACAAACTTGAAATTCGGATCGCATACAATGAACTTGAGAGGGAAATGCTTCCCTTGCCGTTCTACCTCAACGATGGCCTCGCCAACCGCTGATAGGCTATGCACACTCTAGGACGCAACACTCACTCCAGTTTTTTGAATCCTTAAGTCTGAAACCGCCTTTTGAACTCTGACTTCATAATTAAGGCATGAAGCGTGCCAGTGTCAATTTCCATTAACTGGTCTCGCCCACTAATTCTTACATAAATCAACATTGGACTTTATTTAGCACCATTATCCTCCATACATTTAACTACATCTCTGACAGAGTTAATTACCTCACCAACTACCAAAGGGCAATCCTCGATTGCATTTTCTACATTAAGTTTGTCTTGATCTGTTACCAAACACAACCTCTGCGCGTCCAGTTCAACATCAATCTGATCAACCATACCTACATCACAATTGCCTCTCTGTTCGTAAGCTTTCCCTATAACCATGATGTTGTCATTCTCTCCTGCCACCAGGTAGTCACTGATCACCCTTTTGGACACACACACTTCACTACTGTCCCACATTGCACTAACATCTTCCACTTCCGTTTCTTGATGTTGGGCATCATTCACTTCGTCCACGCATTTTGCCCTGACCGGACACGCCACACCGATGTGGCCAAACTTGCCACACGCGTAGCACTGGTAACTGATGCATGGACCTATCACTTGGTGCCTATCACTTGTACACCGATAACACCTTACCGATGAACACGTCCTCGAAATCCTCTTACACGACCAACACCACGGGGGCCGCCTCGGCCTGCATACTGGGGACCATTATGACTCTGCGTCGGTAACGATGCCTAGCCTCCACGGCCATTCCCGCCTCGTTGACCTCCGCGTCCTCGCAAGACTTCGGTCATCGTTGACGCCGACCATTCGGCTTTGGTTTCCACGAGGGACATCACTTGCTCGACCAACGTGATTCCCGCTGCCACCGACGCGATTACGTCTTGACTGTCCAACTTGGCCTTAACCTTGTTGCCGCGCACACTCATGCAGAACACATCCACCAATGCGATCTCCAGGTGTTCTGCATGAGTGTTCACATTCGCTCGCAAGTTACCTTAATACAGCTGCATATTTTTGAATATATAATTTTCCTGCTGCGTGCGAG
>NNCF01126524.1:75590-135947 GCA_002313205.1 Laupala kohalensis
ATATATATATATATATATATATATATATATATATATATATATATATATATATATATATATATGCAAATACATGTTGGAATATATTCATACACTATGATATTCATGTTTAAATCCAAAAATGCGCATATGTACGTATGGATTAGTTAGTATATTTCTGTAAATGTGCAAAAATAAAAGTCGTTTTCAAAAATAATTTTTTTTCGAGTATTTCCTTTAAGTTAAACATTCACTGTGTAGGTGTGTGAGTTTGTGTATGTGCATAACTACACAATGTAAAAATTTACATCCGAATACAGGTTAGTTCATGTTTAAACACTAAAATACCCTTATTTAGCGCTTTTTACTACCCTAAAATCGGTCTAAATTTAAAAAAAGCTATATTTTCGTATATTTGTAAAAAGTGTCTTAAACGAAAAATTGCAATAAAGGTCTCAAATTAGGGCGCTAATATTTCCATTCCTGTGCATGTGACCAAAAATTACTTATTAGTTTAGTGAATTGAGGATTATTGTCCAGATTTTAACAAATGCAGCCTTTATTCAATGCTGTATTGGACATCTTTGGGACCAGTTATGGAACAGTTTGACCTTTATGTTTTATTATCACCTATTATAATAAAAAATTAATATACATTAATACAAAATGCAATTTTGTTCCTGAGAAACTTTCCTCTTTTCATTCATTTAAATAAGTGAGTTGAAAATTTAAAACAATAACGGAGAAAAAAGTAGTATATGAAAGTATTGTTGTTGTAGATATTTGGTTAAGACATTCTAATCGGAATGTGATGGATCTGAAGTCAAATTTGCTATTGAATGTTTTACTATTTTTCCTTGCAAACGTCACTCATCTTGGACGCGTTCTAGTCCTTGTGTTAAATTTAGTTATGGGGCGGTAGCTACAGAGAGATGCGCGAATGTCTGCATTGCTACTGCAAACATTGTTATCGCGTGACATTGTTCTTCAAGCTTGACATTCTTACTGTGATTTGTAATAAACGGATTGAAAATTTAGGTCGTACTTTGACAACTATCTGTCTCAATGAATTAATTTTTGTAACCTCGAAACATTTAGGTCATGGTGTTATAGGTGAATTAATTGCAAGTACATTCAGATCTACGGTACCTATATACTGCTAAGTGACTCCCTTGAAATAACTATAATCTTACGATTTGTGAAAGCCGATTTTTATTTGTTGCTTAATATCAGCTGTGACTAAAATTTTACCATTTTGACTTATGGATCATCACCAAACATTGTGATCTATAAAAAAATTCTGCTCATTTGTTTATGATGTGAAATTTAATTTCTAACGTTTACTGTAAAAAGATCACATATAGAGTCTACAAGGGATGAACTGGGAATAAATACCGTCGTAATATATACGGTCCATTAAGAGTTAATTTTTTAGGATTTCCTTTCTTTGTTTACACGTTATTTTATAATCTGCATGAAAAAAATATTGTAGATGTGTGAAGTTTATGAAAACACTCATTCGAGATATCAGTGGTCTATCAATTTTTTTTCATATGACAAAATAAAGCTAAGTCAAAAAGATGATTTGTATGAACATCTGAAACTTTCAGCCATGAGCTTGAAATATAGTACAAAAACGTGAAAACCGGAAAGAACCTTTCTTCATCTCTGTTATAAAAAAGTATTTTTAAACGTTAAAATTCAATTTGTGGATGTAAACATTGTTATGATGAGCTGTTCAGACACGTAATCAATTTATTATTTTTCTGATAATCTTCATTGAAGTAATTTAGCCTAATCGCTTTTCTCGATATTTTATCCATCATCAATCATTTCTTTGACGCAGTGAAGGTTAGGAGAAGCGATTTTAAGAATGATGCTAAGATCTTTACTTTTTTTATTAATCATTAACCCTTTCAAAAATAAATCGTGAGGACAGATAATAACTATGCATAGAAGAGAAAATATTTTTAAGCTTCTTTTCTAATTTTATGTTTCAGTTAAGTTATATTCTCGATTCTAGGCATCGAGAGACAACTTATTCACATGCAAGAAGGAGAAGGAATGAATCAAAGCTAAAGAAACTTTTAAACTCTGAAAGAGTAAATAGAGTTTAGTGCTAAGAAGAGAAATGAACTGAAGTGTGAGATAGGATTGCATCTTCTGTTTACAGAAGTTTCCAGGGATTGAAACCTTAAACAAATATTCTCAACGTTAGTATTATGGAAATTGAACTGAAAGCGTGGGGAGCGAAGTAGCTAGACCAGGAACTACAAGAAATTTGAGAGCAACCTCATTGGTTTGGTTCGTTGAATTTAAGTCATCAAGTTGTATTTAGCTGCTTCGGCGAATACGAAGTTGTATCGTATCTGCTTGGTATGAACAGTTGTTCGAACAAGGATGTTATATTTTTGTATTATTCTCGAGGCACGAGTATAAACTAATGTACTAAAGGATTGAAAATTATGATGTTTTAGTTTTCTTTTCAATGTGAGTATTCTTTTAACAATTTCTATGCACTTTTCTTCAAAATATTTTGGTCGGATTTTCTTAAAGGTAATACGCATACATTTTGATGAATATTTGTGTATTTGAGCACACATCACGTCCAACATCGATAGGAAAACGTGTATGCTGATAATGTACCACAATTGTAGCAAATGTGCATTATTCAATTGCCATATTTCAAAATATTATCAAATGAGAAACTTAAGATGCTCATGTAACAATAAGTATTGTGAAACCGTTGAGAAATTTTACAAATTTTGATAAGTGATCAAAGTGCAAGTTTTTTGCCAGAGGTTTTGGTTAGATTATAGTGTTTTGCCTGGAAGTTTGTTAGTCATTTAATACCTTAAACATCTTTAGTAGATCACATATCGTTATTACATTTGAGATATGTGTCTTGTGCATTGTCTACTACAGCCGAAAGGAAGCAAGTGGAAAAAGAAAGTGCCTAGCCAAAGATTTGAATATAGTACTATAACCCTTGATGTCAGAGTCAAGGTAAGGTTGAAAATTTACAATTTTTTTCTTATCGATGTGTCCTTCTAAAATATTTATTAAATTTTCGTTTCACTTTAAGATCCGTCAATTCTAATCAGGAATTTCTCTTCAGTTTTCTAATCACTGTTACAGGAAGTTTATTTCATTGAAAATGAAATGTATGAACTGCAATGTTTTAAACTCTGTACGTAAAGAAAATTTAAGACCATCCTTTTTTTAAAATTATTTTCTTAATTTATTTTCTTCTATTTATAATTCTTCGTCGTTCTGAACACAGAACAGAATGTGTCTTGTTCCCTTAATGAATTTCATATGATACTTCTTTATTGACATCAAGGAGAACTGATTGCTTACAAAGGTTCGAGATATAATCCGAGTTTTAGGCGACTTTATTGGAACGATGCGATAGAAGATGAAAAAGAGACGAGCATTATGGGATTAGGCAATTTGTCCCTGATTATAATTAAACCTCCTTTGACTTGAAGGAGCTGATTAAATTTAATCCTTTATACTACATAAAACACGACAAACGCATTGCAGACAAGGAGGTCAAAGAGGCATCATTAACGAGAAAAACGAAAACAAAAATGGAAGGAAGAGGACTAAAAAAAGTTAAAAACTATGATCATCAAGTAAAATAAAGATTAACAAATCAACTTAGTGTATTGTGTGAAATTACAGAATACAAGGCTTGGCACAAAAAAAACAACTTAATAGAATAATGACTTCCTTTGATATAACTTTCAGTGGTATCTGTATCCAGTGGCGGATCATTGGGGGGGGNTATAATTGAAATTGATAAATGGCATACCTTTAAAAGTATTACCAGATTAATAATTGTTATTAGTTATAATTGTTATTGTTATTAATAATATAATTGTTTTTCTAATAATTATTGTTATAATTATTATTAATACATATTAATAAAATTAATAATACCATATTAATAAAGTTAGCAATACCATATTAATCAAATTAATAATTCCATATTTATAACTTTTATAAATAATTGTTATTGTTGTTAATAATAAAATATTGTTAATTTATTTGATACATTTTATTTAAAGTAGATATTTACAAAATTTGTGTTGTAAAACCATCATAATTTTTAAACAAAAATGCTCCCCCGGTTAACCCCTCCCCTTGATTTCGGTCTAGATCCGCCACTGCCTATATCCAAAAGAGATAAAAAATTAAGTGTGTGAACCATCAAATATATTTTAACAAAGGAAAACTGAGTAGTGCTCCTTTGTGTACAGGTAGAAACAGAAAGATTTCACGTATAAAAGAAGAACAGAAACGTAACAAATGTTTTCTTGGAGTTGCGACTTCAGTGAGAAAACGTCATTATAATGGAAGACTTTAAAAAGTCTCAGTTGATTTTTAGGGATAATGTTGCTCTGCTCGGTGAAAAGTATTGAAGCTTTCGAAAGAGGAAAGTTTAATTTAGCTATCGATAAAACGTCAATTACATGAGTAAACTCAAACAATTAGGACACGGACGTGAGATTTTTTATATGACATGAAAGTTTTGATAACTAAAGCAAAAACTCTCTTTATATACCAGCTCCTTAGACCATCTGTAACCTGTCAATTTTACTTTATTCTTTCGCGAGTTTTGTGGTGCGACGTAAATAAGAAACGAAGATAAAAAGGAACATAAAGAATAAAATATCATTGATGCGGAGCACAGAAGTAATGGAAATAAAGTATTAATGATGGAGGATGAAATCCCTGCCACAGCTGAAACTTTTAAAAGTAGAACAGAGTTCATTTCAACGTATTTTGAAGTAATTGATTTTGTTGAAAGCAAGATTGCGCAAAGTTTGAATATCCCCCATCGATTTCTTTTTAAAAGTTATTGTGAATTATATATTATTATGCAGATATTTCCCTTATTATGTATGTGTGTTAGATTTTGGCAAAGTCATAATGTGCTTTTTAGTAAATATTGATTGGGACATAGTACTTTAGTAGTAACACAAACTTGAACTACTTATTTGATAATTGCAGGAAATAATAAATTCATTATTATTTATTCGGATTATTATTCAGCTTACTAAACTTTAAGACAACAGATAAGTTTATTAAGTAGTTTTATTCCTTGAAACACAATATTAATATTTAGTAACATAGGACTTGCAACGGACATAATTTTTTATAATATTTCATGATCGCTGTTCATACATTTTTTAAATATCTGACCATTGGACAAGTGAACAATATGTTATTTGTGCCAATTGAGTGAAATCTCTCGATTGTTGAGCTTCCATGAACAATTTTTTCAAATCTGATAGGTCCATTCAGAATTTACGCCTTTGAGTTAAGAAAGAATAAAAAAAAGGAATAAATGGTTGGATATAGTACTACCTAGTTCACAAACGAATCTGTTATTAATTATCTTGGAATCCACGAGACTACATTCTCTCTCTCCCAGCCAGAACAATTTACAAGGGCTTGACATTACGTGCTACCCAATTGCACTACGTACAATCGATACGGTCAACCTGTGACGTCACGACGTCCCGCTATCGATCGACCGATCGATCGCGCCGACAGCGTGCAACCTACAAGCGAGCAACGCACGAGCAACTTGCTCACTTGCTATCACTCACCGGTCATCATCAAATCTCATTATCACCTCCTCATCTGGCAGCCACGACATGTGGACACTCTCCAAAACTCGTCCGAGGAGTCTACGTGTCTTAGTATAATCATCATTCGGCGCGCAAGTCGACGACTTTCCCTGCAGCTTCTACAGGAGACAGCTGGGGGAATCTTTTGCAACCAGCAACAGCACCTCTCGTGAGCAACGGTACGCCATGCATCACGAGATAAGCTCTAGGTTAAATCGCCACGTGCCAAGCTGTGCGCACATTCGGCCTCGATCTCAGCTGCATCAACTCAAGATCATTTAGTACTCGACGTCAACCCACATCATATAGCGCTCAACACTATCGCAGCGCCTCATCTACATTTCTATTTTGGTATTTGTATCACCTCAATACTTCTTGTTTTATTCTTGTTTCATGTTATTAAACTGTTTTGTTGGCATATTGAGGGTTTAACCACACCTCATCTACCTTCATTTTCTGTAATTGTCTATACATTTTTGGTCCTTCGTACCTCATTACCTCATCCTAGCTGTACAAGGAATTTCACCTAATATTTCTGTACAAACGCTTTATTTCCAATTTAGCTGCAATAGGTGAAAAAGCGTGTTGGATGAGTGAGGAGATATTATGTATGGTGCGATGTATTTGGTCCCTTCGAATGGTGGCATTGAAATATTTGTAAATACTATTTTGCGGTACGTTTGGATGATAAGACAAAAAATCAGCGAAAAAAAAATTTCATTAAGCATTCATAAAAAGTCGCAAAATCTTATTGTTTCGTTTGACGGATCAACGTTTTCTTTCGACTCAAAACGAGAAAGGCAGTAAAGGAAGGGAGAATGTGAAGGAAACTCACTGGTACTTGTTGCAGTCGATGCGCGAGTAGCCCAGTTCGCATTCGTCCTCAGGGTCTCGTTTCCAACGCATCACGTCGGCGTTCACTTCCGCCAGCAGGAAGGGCACGTCGTAGTTGAGCCCCACGGCACCGTTCTTCACTGCTTCCACCGACGCTGGGCCGCATTGGTAGAGACCTGCAACGGAACACATGCCTTTTCACGGAACTGCTGCATACACGCTGTCACGGAGATTTAGCTGGATTCTGTGCAAAGCTATGAGATGAACGATGAACCAGTGATGAGTTGAATCAACGTAGAATATATATCTCTTATTTCCGGCAAGACATCGTTGCGTGTTGCTCAAAACAAAGAAATCTGGAATGGTGTATTTGCCGAGGATTGCAAAGGGTTGTTGGTATGTCTGATACTCATTGTAATGCGCTTTATACTGTGTAATGTAATATGTAGTGTACTAATGTAATGTGTTATGTATAACCAGCGTTTCATTAATTCCAATTGTATCAAGAACTAAAAAAACATGCAAAATACACAAGAATCCATCTTCAAAATGTAGTTTGATTTCAGAAATTCTAGGACGTATTCATGTTCGAGGGTAAAATCATTTGCTTGTTGGTACTGGGTGAGCTGTGTGTTTACCCTCGTATATATCGATGTCCCGAAAGAACAATGATGAAATAGAAAAAAACGTTGAACTGTTCAGGAGGGTACAAATTACATTTTTGTGATATCAATTATGCGGATAATTTGGCATTCTTTGTAGTTATTTTGTGACCACCTACGTATCTTATAAATCATCCGTTAACCTATATATCTTAATTTTTTGGTAAAGTTTGGGACTTCGTGGTAAAACGCAGTGCATTAGAAATATACACCGGACTCGCTTAGTTTGCGAATTATTTCCTGATAGTAATTGTATATGTTTACCCCTTTCACGATTTATTATTAAAAATCTATACGTTTGGTATTTGTTCGGTCTATTTTTATTTCTATACTCATTCTCAAATAATATAACACTGTTGATGAAATAAGTGTGTTAACTGTTTCAACAGAGTCAACCTTCTTGACTGGTTTCTTGGTGACACAGTTTTATGATAGAACTTTGTATGTATTTTCGTTTCGGCCAACTAAGGACCACGATGACGAGTGTTAGTAAGGTTCAGTTTTTGTGCGAGTTTACTCACTAGACACATCGTGAATTTTTCGGAGGAACATCGTCTAGATAGAATCCAGATTGCTGTATCCGAGTATTAAAACTGCGCAGATCACAGCTATATGAACTAAGACATGGAAATGAAAAGCTACAAATTTTTCTGGCCCCACCGGGAATTGGACCCGTGATGACTTGGTAAAAAGCGAGCACGCTAACACCGAGGCCGATTTATTTTTAATGAAAAACTTTTATCTCTTGAAATGATTGTTCAACGTTCTTTTGCACGACGTAAATGTAGGAGGACATTACAGGGACACGTTTAATTTAAAAAAATTGTTTGCGATTTTAAAACTTCTTACTTCGTATTTTTATCGTATCTGCAGTGTATGTCGTGGTAAGTCAAAGCAACCGTAATGATCTCAATGAAACACGTGGAAAAAACAGTAATTTATCAACTTTTACCTTAATAGAATAAACATGTACAAATACTTGACAAAATTCAACGATACCCTGTCTACGTTCAGTGAAAAAATAAAATTTGAAGACTGAAATAAGTGCTCGAATTGGATGAGGAGATAGAAATTAATAATATTCGAATATCAAGAAAGTCAAGGAAAATTTAAGACCTCAGAGAAAAGAAAACTAAAACGAACATTTTGAAAATTCATATAAGAACGCATTTGTGTAGAAGAAATTATAAATATGAAGATGTTTCACGGGCTCATTTTAATGTTCAGTTAAGGTAGTATATGCGACCTGGAATCTGTATATAAATGTCCCGATTAAAAAAAAAAAGAAAAGAATAAACTATGAACGGTCAACTCACAAAATAAAAATGTAATATTACGGGTCAAATATTTGAATAAAACCATCTTGAAATTGTGCCGGCTCATATAGATATCCTCTGAAGGGACGATTTAAAACACGTCCCACGTGATTTATAATCGAATTGATATAAAGTTTTAATTAGGTTACCTTTTCTATTTATATTAAAAATTTCTATTTTACATTAATTCCTAAATTATGGCGTATTCAAACCTGCAACCATGTCACAATTTTATGGTGAAAAGAATCATAATAGACCTTGTCCTCTGTACAATAAGAGAGTTATTCAACTATAGCAGTCGCAAAACTATAGAACTATGGTCAAGTTAGAGACCATTTATAAAATAGTGTTTCAATTTAAACGATATAATTCATGGTTGTAGGTTTGAATACGCCATAATTTAGGAATTAATGTAAAATAGAAATGTTTAATATAAATAGAAAAGATAACCTAATTAAATGTTTCATAAATGGTTAGGTACGTTTCCTGTCACGCTCTAATAGGTTAAGATGTGCAGGAGGAACATGATTGTTGTTCAAATTATCACTTTCGACTTGGCATCGCAGAGGTACAGGACATAGATCGAAGAGATTAAAGTGGAGCTGCGGTTTTGGCTTTCTGTCGCGCGAGCGTGTGCGTTTGATCTCCGGTTTTTGGGAAGTGAAACTGGCTGATGGTGGATGTGCTGATGCCATATTATCAGACCTACAGCGTGCTCTTGCGTGATTAATACGACGAGGCTTCAACTTGGTCTTCCTCGCCTACTGGAAGGATAATCTTCAATAGTGCGGCGAGCTTCACGGACAATATGCTTTCTGTTTTTGACCTTCGTTTGATCCAGTTCAATGGACGCGTCCTTTGCGAATAGCTGCAAGCTTTGTTAGAAATAAGCGACTAGGATTGTAATGTGAACTAGTTTCTAATATTCCACTTATTTTTATTCGAAGGTTTCTTTTCTTTTCAACTCCAACAAATAAAAAACGAGAAAAAGTCGAGACAATATGTTTCTTCATTGATGTATTAGAACTATTTGTAAAAGTAATGAAAGCACGCTAAATAACATTATATAATGTACTTTAAGAATGAAGAATTTCTTAAGTTTCTTTGATTATCTGTTAGGGTTAATCATGAGATAATTTTTACATTGTTCAAAGGGGTACAAAATTTGAATATTTGTGATATTATTGAAATCACACTTTGATACACACGCAAACCCCTTGACGTCAAAAACTCGTTACTATTTTTAACGACATGTGAACTATGGGAATGATATGAGAAAAATATGGAGGCGCTCTTTCAACGAAACTTGATACAAAATACATGAGTAAGTTTGGTTATTAAAATTGCATTTATTGTGATTGTAATTACTTGATGTCTCTCATAGACCATTAAAATAATACCGAAAACAGGATTTACAGGACTTAATTCATTTGGAGAAAGATGGTATTCATTTGCATACCTTTAGTTGATGCCAAATACAAGTATTATGAGTAAGTTCTTTCATATGAGGCAAGCATAACTTTTTAGCTAAAACTGATAATTTTTTGCTCTTCTTTACGTTTTTCGGTTATAAATCCTCATTCACGCATGCTATGGAAAACTTATCTACGTAGAATTTAATGCTCTATATTTGTCTTTTGAGTTAATTACCTTATATTTGATAGTCAGTGTAATGGTATAGTCGTAATGACCAGTCAACAAACCACACCTTTAGAACTTGACATGAAATTCACACTTCGTGACTTCTCGAACGTTTCTTTGTCTTGAACGTGACTTTGAAACAGTTTCTTTATGATCTAGTAAAATTAAACCACATACAACAAAAATTGTAGATAATTAAATTCTACATCTAGTAAGCAACTAAATTTCAAGTAAACATTTGACCAATTTCAAGAAAAATATATTCAAATGATGTTTAAATCAAAAATAGTCATATCACGCTTGTTCTTCTTACGCATCACTTGAATTTGATGATGAACCAAATTTTATTTCATGTTATTTGCGTTAACCGTTCAGAAAACGAAATATAACAGTTAATTCAATGTTTTTATTTGTCTTATTCAGAATTCAGAATATGTAAATGATATGTGTGAAGATCCACACACAATGTCATATAATTATAAGTCGCGTGAAAATACGTCGTGCTTCATTAGATGCTCTTTCTAGATTTTTTCAATTTTTGGGGCCATGTGCACCGGAATAGATGTTTTGGCTTTTATTGCCATCTGAGAAGTAACTTTTCTCGGTATGGATAAATGCAGAGCTGTAAGGAAATATTGGCATGTTGAACAAACATCATCAGCAGTGGAACTAGTCGTTTATGTTCTTTAACAACCTTCTTTAATTGGGATTATTATCGACTATCTTGAAAATAAATCATCTTACCTTGTCCGTGGAATACAGGTGTAATGCCTCATTCTTTATTATCCATATATATTATCCCTTTAAAATCAAATCGACGTAAAGAAATATGTTTTGTGGTAATAGATTTCCCGACCCCTAATTTAGTTCACAACAATTGGCAATCACAGGAGCTGGAGGAATAATGTATCTCCCGTACTTGTAACCTTTTGGATCTCACGATGTTGTGCCAAGTAAATTGACATCTCTGGTTATCATTGATATAGTTTGTTGGTACTGACGACACGAACTCTTACCTGGGTCTTAAGTGACAATATAATGATATCACGTCTGTGATAAATGAACGGAAGTTGTTGTCATGAAGCAGTAGCTGGTTATGCAGGCTAGGAGTGCTTAAAACTTTATCAATTTATCATAAGCACTTTCACTTTGCATTCGTCACAGCTGTTGCAAATGCATTTTAAATCCTGATAGTACCCTAAGTTTTGGGTTTGATCTGATGAAGTACGTTTCGATAAATTGGAGGACTCTTTTGAATTCGAGTATTACAAAGTATGTTGAACAATGAAGCATTTATTTTTCACGTGTTGAAATCTTCAGTTCTTCCAACTCTCACCAACATTATGAAGATTTAACTAACTGGACTAGAGCGATGTATCCTACGGATCATAATGATACTGCACCACAATTCTGTTTCATTAGCGGAAATTTAATTATTTTGCTATGTATTCATAGCGAGGTACTTTTTAAACTTCGTATCATGAAGATTATGTCAAAGAACTATGAACTATGATGACATGAAAACTAGCTGTGACAAAGAAAGAAATAATCCAATAAAATATAACAAACACAGACTATTATTTAAATTATTGGTAGTAGTAAACTGTCACTATTCAATTACGAGTGTCAAAGGTACGGTAGGAGGCAATTTACTTATTTTTGCTCCGGTATGTTTGTGCGGAATCCAGGTTAATTGAAATAGTCTGACACAATGTGTTTTTCAGTCAAGCACTTTGTGCCTTTCAGTTCAATGGTTAAGAGTTTTTCATACTTGAAAAGTAATTGGCCATAATTATAAATTGCGAAAAGATTTTTTGCAGTTCATAAAAATATTGATAAAAATTATTTCATTTTATTTTAGTCTATTTACTTTATCCTCTGGGTTGTACAAAAAAAAATGGACGTGAAACAATGAGCACGTGTTTAGCCCTGAGGATGTCTAAAATAAATAGTCGAAGCGTTGGCGTAATGAAATACTTTGTAGGTACTATATTTTTCTTGCCCAACTGAAAGAAACCTATTATAAGTTTTTGGTTCCGGGAAAATATTATTGACATTTTTACTGCTTCTATCTTTGTTTCACCTCTTTATCCTTGTATCACTCCCATGTTCAGACGTACAAACGCAGAAGAATTAGGGTTCCAAATTTATGATGGGGTATTACTTCTACGTTTATGGTTGGCTATCATTGTGTTCATGAATCAAACTACTAGTTCTTCACTTATAACCATTTTAACCTAATAAACATGCATATTGTTTTTTAGTTGAATATAGATTTGAGTACTTCAAACAACGAAACACATACTACGTATAAAACAGTTAAAAATTCAATCTTCTTTCGAATACTTTTGTTTGGTGGAAGATTTTTGTAGACGTTTACTAGTACTACAGAGAATTCCTCTTAATGTACAGAGAAATGTTGTTACCGTAAAGCTTTTTCTCGACATAGGGTAATTCCTGTGAATTGGTGTCCATACACTATTCTTTGGAAAATCTATGTGTCAAACATAGGTCAAAATGCTTTAGAATAGATGTAGGATTTAATTTTGTTTCAAGCTGAAATAGTGATGTACTTGCAAAAAATAGCTGAAAACTATGCAAAAAATAGTTGAATATAACCATATTTTGTTGGAACGGGTTCGAAGTGGTTTTTGGAACGACATCAAAGGTTGAACTAAAGGTTTCGACTGTAGCGGGCATTTTTACTACAGAAAATTTTTACTATAAGATAGGTGTTTATTTTAGCGGATAATTAATATATCGGCAATTGTATATTTTGTTCGTTATATTTTTGCTAATATAGTTTACATGAAACTGCAATATTGCAATTTTTCTATTTGGTATGACATTATTCTAATTTTTCTTCGCTCCAAGTAATAGAGAAGTTGTCGATTGTTTAAACAATTTGAAACTTATTTAAGCAACACTCAACGATGTACTTTTATTGATTTAATGCTATTTGCAGTCGATTGCCTTCGGGGATTTGCTACGTTCTTGGTTTATCACGCTGTTTCTTCGCAATTGTCAAAATAAAGCAAGGAACAACGTAGTATTCTTTTTGGAATAATTATGTTTGTATGACTTAATTTTTGAAGAATTTGATTTTGCTTCAGGATTTATGTTAAATTTCCTCCTCATTCCAACTCCAGGAATTCTGTTTATCAAAATCGTAACGTGCTGAAAATTCTTACAATGTTTGAAAATGTTTACTGAAATAACTTAACGAAATGTTTTATTTGTACTGAGCAAAAATCAGTGAACAATGAAGAAAGTATTAAAGCATTCGTGCGTAAGAGAGGGTGGGGGGTGTCCCGAAGTGAATAGGCAATTGTCCTTTATGTATTTCTCCTAATATTTGTATGGGTATTCACACAAACATATGATATTCTCCCCTAAATATAAACCTGGGTACGCCCCTGATCAGTTTATGTTCCTTTATAAGATTGATATTGGTGAAGTATTTTTAGAAGGATACTTTTTGTGGTTACTTTTATATGACTTCTCGATATAGAACAAATGTTGGATACTCCACTCTTAAGAACGGAAGAAAGATACTCACTGTCGCTCGTCTCCTGTGGGGTGGCGTCAATGGCTTGCCAGCCGCCATAACCCTTTGGCAAATCAGGACGCGACATCCAAACTTCATTCCACACGTGATAGTTCCAGATGGAGTCATTGCCATACATATTATGAGGGTCATCTTCTAGTGGCTCATTGTTCTCATCGTAGTAGCGATCAACTGACAGACTCTCATTGGCATCATGTGCAGACACCAGGTTGGAGATGCACCGAGACGGAATGCCCAGAGCACGACAAACTAAATAAAATAAAATAAAATAAAATTTTCAAAAATTTGCAAGTCTCTTAGAAACAACATTGTCAAACAGGATGTTTATGAATCTTCAATGAGATTGATTTTACTAGAATACTTATTTAAAACTCATCATTTAGGAGACTAAATTGATGTTGGAATGTTTTCGTCTTCTAAACCTGAGGATAATATTCAAAATACGCAAGCGGTCACACTTTGAAATGAAAATCTGGAATGTATTGTGCAAAAAAAAAAAAAAAAAAAAAAAAAAAAAAAAAAAAAAAAAAANTTTTATAATTTATGTAAACAAATAGTATTCTTTTTTAAACAGTAATTACTTGAGTAAATTGTATATTTATATTGTTTTATTTATATTATTTTAATTTACTTTTATGTTTACAGTCAAAAGCATTATAAGATTTTGTTGAGAAAAGGTTTTTATGGTAATTCTGATATTTTTTTAAATAAATAGTCACAAAGGAAGAGAATTCTTAAAATAGGTTAAAATGGAATGTTTTATATATCAAACAATTGAACAAATGAAAAAAATAGGATATTATTTTATGTAAAATATGTACATGGTATCATTTATTTTATTTGTTGTATCTATTATTAAAATTAACACATGAACTCTTTCTGTGAAGTTTATACGTTACAAAATAGTAAATTTAAAACTACTTAAAACACTGTTCTTAAGACGTAATATAATAAATGGCTTAATACTGTGGTCTACATAAAATTTGTAATTGGTGGAATGGAATCGATAATGTAAACGTAAAAACAAAGTTAAAACAATTTTTGTTCATCTCTAAATCAGTGTAAGTATTTACCTGTGGTGACAACGCCTGAGAACACCCAACATTGTCCGTAGCGGACTGTTCTTTTATTTTTGAGGTACTCTTCTAAGATGGCAATAGATCCTGTCCACGCACTGGGTGCCGTTCCATCATCATAATTGCCATCCCACCTGCCCTCCAAAATGCCTCCATCAGCGTCATTGCTATTCACCTGAGGGCAATCATTCAACGTGGTCATGGCGTCTCCTTCCAAATGTAATATGGATCATTACTATCAACAGCTAAACACATACGATGAAATCCCGAAAATTTAATGAAACTAACTTTCCTTACGACAATACTTTTATTTAGCAAAACGTTTAATTTTATTTACCTGGATGATATGGCAGATACTACTTTCCCCTATTTGGTAGTTGAAGGCAAGTTTCACTCGGTTTCATATTCAGTATTAAACAATGAAAACAGGACATCAGAACAGTTTAAATAGCGTATGATGATACACAATGGCACGGTCACAATTACCAGCATTTATAATCATTATAAACAATAGTACGCATTACGTGAGAGTACTGATCAGCTAGTCCACAGTATCGTGAAAGAAGCAAATGGCATACACAATTGCCATCCAGTATTTTGTATTCACGATAAATAAACATAATTAACTGAATAACAAACTTAGTTTCATTTGGATCGACAACAAATACCATACTTATTCTGTGAACGTTAACGACGTTCATCGAGTCCTGAGGAGCGTCTCCTAGAAGGCAAGTTATGAACTAACTACTTTCATTATTGTTCAATCAAGAGGTGAGTAACGTCATTTGGTGGGAAAGGAACTTGCTATAATTCGAAATTTGTATTTTTTAACAAATTATAAAAACTATTAAAATGTATGATTATAATCCTTCTAAGACCCAGAAAATATCGTAATAATGATAAATTATTTAGCCATTTGGATAAGAAGAAAAAGGGATCTGTACAAAACGTTCATTTAACAAAATAAGGTATAGCGATTTGTAACATGAAAAAATGAAATTTGTTTTATAGTGAATTTAATACTTCGTGCTTACTATAAACATGCTCGCAGTACGTAATGAACGACATAATTATGTAAATCACATAATGAAATAACCTCTCACTGTTTATTCTCTGATTTTTATGAATCTTTTATTTAATTTGGGGATTCCAATTCTATAGATCTATTAGTGTAAGAGTTATAATTGCGATAGAATAACTTCTCATGTTGGGAATATTTATAGATATTACTGGAAAATCTCCATCACAATTTTGTTAAATGTTCACAGCGCAATTTCAACTGCTAATGTAGATGTAAAGTTCAGAAATTATTCGGAACTTAATATTGGAATGTGAAAAAGTCCCTTCATAATTTGCCGCTTGTCATTTATTGTAGTCTAATAATTGGATTTACCTTCAGAATCCCTATACATTCACTGAAGAAGTACTGTTTGGCTTTGTAACTCGTATTGTATCCGTCTGTCATTGACCAAATATACTTGGAAACATAATACGTCGAAATTTGTCGTATCTGTGATAAAAAGCATATCGTATGTTTGTTATAGACAAATTTAGGGGGCGGATTGGTTGTAATATCGAATTATTTTATAATCGTGGAAAATTGACATAGTCATAAAAGAAAGTTGGTTTCCGCTTCTGCGGTCACGTAGCTTCCTCCCTCCCGTGTGGTAGTGCGCGTTTCTAACACGACGTGTCGTTGACTCGTTTTCTGTCTTCTCCGAACCAGACTCATACAACTGCAGCCAGACGTCGTGAATTCCAATGACTCATTTCCATTTACAATTGCTACCGCAATTTGTTTCTCCTCACACAACGATTTGTCAAGTTCTCATTATAGACGATGCAAGTCGTAGATCTTCACTCCGGAATTAATCTGCAATTTTTTAAATCAATTTCGCTTCTACCTTATTTTATCCGCATTTTTTGATGAATTAGTTCACTAACTTTGATTTGGGCCTTTATATTGTTTATACCATTTATGCGTATATTTTCCGTTAACAATCTTAATTTTTTTTTCTTTTTTGTATTTTTAACTTACCCCATTTCCACGGTGGTTACGGTAGAAATGTCTGTAAGGTTTATGCTGCAATACAAACATACGTACATGGAATATTCATTATAAAATAATATATTTTCCTTGCAGTACTGGTAACCATCTGTAATAAATGTCCCATTTTCCTTTCACTCCCCCCACTCCATTGTGGTAAAAGTAAAGAGTATTAAATTTTCTCCGAAATAAGATTTATTTGCTTTTGGATAATATGGTTGGGCTCGAAAACTGTGGAGATATAAAATTTCGCTATTTATGGGTAGCGTGGGAGTCGTGTGACCAACCGAAATTGCGAGCTCAAACTGAATATTTTATGTTTCTTAAGTCGCTAAATCGAATCGACAGATTGTTTGGATCTCTTCATTGACAATTAATTACTATTAACAATTTTAGTTGATAATTTGTTTGCCATTGCCAGGGGTGAACGGGAATTATCCACCCAAAGTTGTTTAAAGTATTTCAATCCTCCCAACACGAGAGTTAACAGAAAAGTTGAATTGTTTAATGGTTAAACAAATAAAAAATTGTTAAAGTAACTTTCTTAAAAGATAACAAAAAGTTTACGTTTTCGGGGATACTGAGTTCGATTCCAATATTCATTTTACTCTAAATTTCGTGTCAAAAATTATTAACAATTTTGAAGATTGTTGATAATCATTCACAGATACATTTTATTTTACAAAGAGTATTGGATTCGAACTCGGTGACTTAAAAATCAGGTAGGTCATAACTATGTATTCTTATAAACTGAGACTGATGAGTTTTTAAAACAATTAATTATTCGTATAACAATTAAATAGTATGCAAACAAATTAAATACATAATTGAAGACACAGGACCTTTAGCGAACGACTGTTTGTCCGTTAAAGGTAAATTATTTATTTATATAATAGATGTAATTGTAGCAGTACACAAGCAATTCATTTATTTTATTTATTATTTATTTATAAGCAAGACAGTTGCAAGGACATGTGCAGAATGTCTCGGACCGAGAAAAGAGCTCTCAGGGGTGCTCAATGAGATGAAAAGAAACATTTCAAAATGCGACTCATGAGAGCTTACCCACTATAAGGGAATGAAAGAGTGCACCCTCCTCTTTCATTTCCAAACATCAGATAATTCTAAATGTTTATGCGTCTAGAGAATCCTTACTAATATAATAAATGAAAACGTGCACTTATGCATTTGGGAAGAAAAAAACGTCTAAATTTGTTCAGGAAGCGTGATGAAATTTGGCAGAGAGATAGCTTAGAACCCAAAGATTAGCACTGTAGTTTAAATTTGAATAAATACTGATTACTAGATTTTTAATACAAATATTTATAACTAAGATATTATAAATAGTGCTGCTAATGTTTAAATAATGCTGCGATGTAAATATTAATAGATCCTATGAATTATTAACACTAAGCTATGATATACACAATGACTGCACCCGTAGCTCTACTCGAACTTGAAAAATATATTACTTTCAAAAGAACACGAAAGTATGAAAAATTGAAATTTCCTTCGTCAAAAAAAGGCGTCAATTCAAGTATTGAAACGGATGAAAATCTTAAGAAATAATGTTTTAACTATAACTTCTGAAAGAAACATAATCAATTGCAATTCGTGAAAGTAAGATAAAAAGCGTCAATAATTATGCACAATTCTGAAGTAATATTCAATTTCTTTATTTTTAGTTTATTTTTTTTAAGTTTTGGAAAAAATAATCATACACTGTCTTCCATGGTGGAAAATCTTTTGTCAGCATTCTCCACTGATTGTTGAGGCAATATTCTAGTGTTTTAAAAATTAAATAATTACTTCAAAATGCTCTATGATCTTTTTGAATTTGTGATTACATACTGAGTTATCTCGTTCATAACCGGAGCGCAGCGTATCAATATTTGAATTTTTTAATACAACATACTACCAGAATTGTGAAGAACGCCAAGCATTTATGCGAGTTTCTCATCGAAGTTTTCAATGTGGTTTGATTACAAATTCAATGCTTTTTCAATAATGTTCTAAATAACAAATCATTTTAAAATATATATATTCTTCAACACTTTTTATTAGTAATAATTAATAGATCAACTAGCAGTCAAAGTGCATGAAGTACAAAATATTTCTGAAAACTTTTCAGAATCATACACAAAATATCATTACATCTTTGGGTATTCTCGTCTTTGTAATATTTTTTATAAATTTAGTGAAGGGAATAATTAGATTGAGAAGTTTTTCATTCATAATAATCGTTTGAAAAATGAAAGAAACGAACGAATGGAACAAAGGAATCCTTCAAATCCCACTTACTTTTGGATAGGGAAAACTGAACTTTTTGATTCAAATTTTTGTACAATAAACCAATACAAAAATGAAGCGAAGCTGTAAAATGACTACTATCAAGAAATTATTATTATTTTTATGTTGAACATCGTCTTCGAGGAAAATAACCTTTCAAACCTTTAAATTTGAAGAGTATAGAATGCTTTGAAGGAAAAAAGAAGAATTCTACTTTTCAACTTGAATCCTCTGATAGCGTTGACTGCCAAGTGATAAATGAATGTCGGACGGAAAGGGCAGAATGGAGAAGTGATGGAGGATATCTATTAAAAAGAGAAACGCGGTATAAAGAATTAGACGATCGATCTGGTATCATTTTGGTCTTCTGTGTGGAAAAGATGAGACGAAATTCGAGAGAAAATATTAGGAGACACTTGAAATCAAACAAAGGACTAAATGATAAGTAAACCAAAATATATTTTTCTGTTGGTAAGGCATTGGCCGAATTCTGATAATTAGAATATGATTGGTTAGTATACCTAAAATTATGCGGTGAAATAATTAATACGTTAAAATGTTTAGAGAAAACGACAAATCTCAATAAGATTAGTGGCAAAAATAAGTAACTAAAACAGTCTCTAGAGAACGATTACATGGGAGGTTGATACAAAGACGGAAGTAAATACTTCATAAAAAATTATTTTTCACAATATTTACTAAGTGTATTGCGTAATATAGTTACGAACTTTCTATTAAACGGATCATACTGTAAAAATCTCAAGACAGCCGTTTCTGCTTCACTGTTCCCGACTGTTTCATTCGCCTCTTCGCTAAAGTTTAATCCATGGACGACATGTGATGAGTAAACGATGTATTACGTGACACGAGCGAGGAGGGAAATCGTATACACACAGTACTCTTGATACCGTCGCAAAACCTTGAAAAAGTAAGTTGTCAACGTAATTCGTGAAAATTTATTTTACCTCTTCATTACAGGTTATCTGTGAGTAAATATAGAGGTGGGAAAAACATCTTCTTTCAATATGTGCTGTAGTTGCTTTTCTTACGGTTTTTACCTATCTTGGTAATCTGCATTAATAGGTCAACTACGTCCGAAATAAATATGAAATGAAGATTGAAAATGACAATAATTATTTTAGCTTTGACCTCTCATGATATAAAAAAATAAATTATTTTTAATCCATAGAACAATTCATACCGTGGAGACTTTTATTTTCCGATTAAGAAAAGAACTCATACAACAAATGAAAATGAAAAGTTAAATGTACGCTCTACAGTTTCTCTTTCGAAGGAAATCTTGAGACGACGGGAGTTCGAAGAGGAAGACGCTTCAAAGTGTATTGTAACGGATGGACAGCTCAGTAGACTTGGGAAGGATTCTCTCTTGAATACGCGGCATCGTACATTAAAATGGATGAAGGCAAAGCTATAGCTCAAGCGACCAGCCGCCGCTCCTCGAATCCTCGGAAACCTTACTACGATATCCATTTCCCCTAATGTCATAGGACATAGCTTACCTCTCTAAAGGAATCGATAACTGCAAAAAATATTCGCTTTTTTGTGTGGATTAGTACGTGAGACGACGGAATAGAATTTAGGAAGAGACTAATGGCGTACGCGGAGTGGGTTCACTGGAAGATCAAAGCCTGGAACCCCATGCATCATACACGATGAAAATAGACTTAACGAGGAAAATGTTGAAACTAGGGAAGATTACATTCCGTGTACTAATAAATCTATTCTAGTGAATTATTTTTGTTTGAAATTTCCAAGAAAACTACTTAAGGGTTTGTAAAATTAAAAGTATGATTAGTACATTAGTAGCAAAGAATGATTAATATTGATGAATTAGAAGAGAAGAAAAAATTAAAATTGGTTTCTAATCAGTAGATGTGAATCTTCACTCTACACGACTGTTGATTGTGAAGCTTAATATGTGGCCGAGTTCGATTGCGTTACGTGAGATGGAGAATCTACTGAACGCGTTTTGCGTGATCGAATCGTAGAAGCAAATTATATAAAGCTGTGGTATGCTGGTTTAACAATGCAAAAAAATATAATTTTTGTTTTTACGTTTTTTTATTTTTATTATATAATATATTATCCCCTTGATGATTCTTGTTACATTCAAAAAACATTTTCTATTTCAAAACTACAAATACGACTGATATACATATAAAAATTTGGTTCATACAAGGTTATTGACACAAATGAATATACTTCTTATGTAATAGGACATGGAAATGCAAGTGAAAACATGAAAATTATTTTTTCATGAGAGTATATTATAATTCGATTTTTGCATTCACGAAGTCATTTCGAAACCTATCTCTGTTGACTTATCTGTCTTTGTTTAGAAAAGAACAGTTGGCTTCCCAATACTAAGTTGAGCATTGCATTTTCAAAAATTTTCTTTGTTTTTTTCCTGAATATTGTAGCTTATATTTTGTTAGAGGTAAACTAAAGAATAATTAGCTTACTTATCACTGGGAGACACACTTATCACTGCCACGCGGGATCTGAGGCCGAATCGCTCAGTGGTAGTGTTAGAGCTAGCTGATACACTTGTTTTCATTGGTGGGGGAAACATGACGTCGGAAGAGACACTTGTTTGCATTGGCGAGGGAAACATGACGTCACGGGTTGATGGTGCTGGTGGGGGGACAACATGTATCACTGCGACGCCGCCATGTCTTGAGTGTGTCTGTAGCGGTCGTCGCAGATGGATCGGAGCGATAGACTGCGGGTCCAGGGTTCGACTCTGCAGTCCACATCTACGGGAGTCGACATCTGCCGAATACCAGGGTTCGGACTCCCAGTATCCTTTTTTTATTTAAATATTTTTTGTTTGTTCACTGTAATGTTACGTAATGTTACACAATCCTCCCTTCCCCCCCCTTTTCCTCCATTTTGCTTCCTTTTCCCACCTTTTTCTTCCCCACCAACTCCATTGCCTGGCTCCAAACTGGGGTTTTCCTTTCGTTCACTGCCTTTAACATACTCATAGTCCTCGCAGTGAAAGACATGTAACGAAAAGTAACCAATGGAGCGAAAGCGCGGAGGTGTCATACGTCTGCTTCGGAGGGTAGCCTGGCATAGCTCCACTCATTCCAGGTCGCATGACACGACACCCACTCATACGCTTCTAAAATCCATGGAAGAGCTTACTTAAGGCAGTGTCCTTTTGGTCAAAGTCCAGATCAAGCCCGCTGACCGTCACAACCGGCATATCAAATACTGCCCATTCTACAAATCGGCTGATGTAGACGACAACATCTGAAAGTAAACTCACGAAGAGTCTGCTGACCCGAGTTGTGCGCCCACGTGTCTACAACGAGGGGAAGAATCAGAAATCTCGCAATGCTTGCATTGGCTCCTTGACTTTCACGTGGTCTTTAAACTCCTCCCTCATTACTTTCCTTTCGCTACGAGCACTGGAAATTAGTTGTTAATAATTATTAATAGTTGCGATGTACTCACCATCTGTGAGATCTTCCTCACCAACAGCACAGGGTCACCTTGCACCTGCGGCTTTATACGAGATCTCTCCAACATGAACATGGCTCCCTTCAAGGCGATGGCATCGAATTGTCCGAATACCCATTCGCGGCCACGAGTGCCAGTGAATGGTCCAACCCAGATCTTCCCCACGTCGTTCAATACGTATTCTTCCAGTAGCTCAGACTCCTCCATGTACGTCTGGTCCGCTGCACACGAAACGAGAAAAAAAATTGAATCGTCTTGAGCTTGGTTGTAGAATGAAGGTCTGTGGAGCGAGCTTTTACAAACCCTGATGATGGTATAAACTATATCGAAACGTTGACAAATAAGCATTAAAGTTTTATAAAATTGACCTACACGCAAAAGAAAAAAAACAAAAAAACAAATCCCAATATGTAGACTTCCGTTCACCAGTGTACACCATTACAGACAATTTCGTCAAAATTGATAACGATCCATCATACGGTATAAATTTACATACCGAATAAACTTTCAAACAAACAAAACCACCAGCACGTGTCAATTACATAAAAAACAAATGAATAAAATATAGGACCATTCCTAGTGAAATCGGAGAAAAGGGACCTTAATGCCCCAGAATTAGACAATGTTTAGTTTATTGGTGGTACTATTGGTTTACGTGAAAAAATTCCATATTTCATTTTTTTGGGAACGCCGATTTCTCAGTTCTTCAAAATTTGGATATTTGCACCCTTTCCGACGCGTTTTGAAATCTTTAGACGTCTGTATCTTCAAAACTATTTGATGTAGAGAGTTAAAATTTGTGGCATTCTCTTCAAATTTCTATAAGCTTGAATGTGATTATACAACTTAATTATACTAAAACATATTTTTAAAATTTTTTTTTTTCAATATCTCAGTACAAAATTTTGAATTAAAATATTTATATTAAAAAATATTTTAAAAACACATCCACCAAATTTGAAGACGGGATGAGAATGGGATCATACTGAAACAAATAATTGTTAATAATTGACTGATTTTAAACTGTATTAAGCTCTTTAATTAAATATCACTTTATAAATGTGACCATAAGCTTGAAGGTACGAAATTCATGGTAAATATATTATTTGTTTCTTTAATAATAAAATTGTAGATATTTTTAATTTGATATAATTTTTGTAGGAATCTTGTCTGAATATGACATTACAATAGATATCAAAGGGAATTCAAGAAAGATTATTTAAACAAAAAATTCAAAATCTGATGTGAGTGAAGTCACAGAAAAAAGAAGTGTAAAATAAAACAAATTAAGGGTGATTGCATATTTTGAAATCCTTAAATTCTTTATGATTATATGTATTATTACATAATAAATATTAGGATATCGTCATGCATTTAAATAAAATTGATGAGATTTAACCTTTCCCCATAAAATATGTTTATTTGGTTGCATCGAGACTATACCAAGTTATATGGAAGATTATATTTCATCTGAGGAAAGAGGGAAGGAAGCATAGAAAATAATATCTGGTACAAATGATAAGTGTCAAAATTTAATGCTAAGACAAAGATGTTCAATTGCATTTTACAAAACTGATACTGCGATAACACTTTCACGTAAACGAATACGAGATTTTCTTGTTACGAGAGCTAAACCGATATGGAGACTGAGTGAGAGTAAAAATCGTGGAAGAAAACGGAAGTGAAGAAGAAGCAACCTTTAACGCGATGTTAGAAGGAAAGAGCTTCAGAATGATATATGCGAGCCAATATAGAATGTGTCACAGTTACAATGGTAAGCTATTTCTCCTTGAATTATGTATGAATTGAAAGTGAAATCTACATTTCAAAGGCAGATAGAATGTTTACCAAAACATGTTTAAATTTGTATTTGAAGGATTATTTGTTATTTAAGACTAACATCCCCCGTAACAACTTCACCTACGGTATTTTATACAATAAAATTTAGAATTTTTGAATTTAGTTTCTCAAACATCGAAATGTCATTCGCATTTCTCAAAAGGATATTCGAAACCAGAATGCTGACAAATATTGATTGTTCCATGGAGACAAGAGGTAACATAAGTTCCACATGAGAACAGAATTCATAAAACGTTTCGTTGACAAGCTTAACGCTAGTCATATAATGATTCATTTCTGTTGTCGTCAGTATTTTGTGTCAAATATTTTAGGGTTTAGGGGATCTACGGACATTTACTTATAAAGGAATGTTCATAATAATACTATGTTATATTTTACTTGTATGTACGGGTTGAAATGAAACTTTCATGGTCGTATACCTTAGAGATGGATGTCATCTCTGATCTCGATTTCATTTTAATTCGACATCGGAAATCGAAGATAGAATTAAAAATACAAGAAAAGGCAGTTACTATTTTATTGTAGGTATAGATAACAAGATATTAATTGCTTAGCGAACAGTAAAATATAAATCTGTATTGAATATTTTATGAGTGCTTTCGTAGAATTTAGGAAGATAGAAGAGGTGAAAAAGTGGATAACATTGCGTACGTTTTGGTTTTACCTAATGTTGTTACTCAATCAAATTCGATATACAATTTAGACTTCAAAATTAAAGACAAATCTTAAGAAACATAAAAATAGTCAATATTTCTGATTTTCTTTTTTACATTTCGTTTTACGATTAAAGAGGAACTTAACTATCGACTTCGTGGGTGAGCGTGGGTTCAAAACCTTCCCGACCGAACTAGGTGAGGTTTTCAGCTGGGGTTCCCCATACAAATGTGGATTATGTTAGGTCTCCGGAAACCCAATATCTCTCTTTCCCAGTTCCCTCACCCAATTCATGGTTAGGTGGACAGGTCCTATCGCCTGAACCTCGTCACAAACAAGAAATAAAATATTTTGTTTTATTGACAAAGTATATGAAAATTTAGGTAGAGTACTTCATTGCTGCTGAATATTTCATTTTATCGCCCGAATCTACGAGTTGACATTCTGCTAGATATTACAGAACTGACAATTCATGTTTGGGAGACATATTTCTTACTCAGGATTAAAAAAGGGAGATATGATCGTGCAAGAGGTCAATTTTGTATCTAACATGCAATATAAATCCTGATAGTTCATTACTAGTATTAAAACATTGTTCGACTTTAGATCTTTTACAATCTTTTCGTATCGTAACAAGAACAAGAACCAAATTAAGAACATTATAGAATTGTCAATGAACAGCATTATTACATTCAAAGTTGTTTCGTAAACTCATGCTATCGGAAATTTCTCAGAAAAAGATAGTCAGTTCCTTGATCATTATTAGCAGAATATAATCTTCATAATATATTCGCGAAGTAAATAGATAGATTCTGTGGTTGTGAAGAACATATTTCTAGAATATAAAATGTTTTTATGTAGATTACTTTATTAGAGTTTTAAAATATTGTATAAAGAGAGAATGAAATATTCACCTTGATTCCATGGGTTGAATAGAAGATATATATCACCATCGTATTTATATATTTCTTCAGGACTATCAGGATCATTCTTAAATCTTGTTTTGACTCGTAACTCCCAAATGCCAACAGGTGCATCAGCAGGACTCGACACCTTGACGATAGATAACAAAACCGTGAAAAAAAAAATCATAAAATTGTTACATGAAGAATACAATTTTAACTGTACTAGAAATTTCAGTTGTTTACGGCATTAGAAATTATAGTATATCAATTAATTTATGATTATTTTTGTAGGTAAAGAAATTTTTTCGAATGGCTTCTTCACAGTAATACATCTACCTAGACTTCCCAATTACTGTGGAAGGAACTTTCTAGAAATTACTGAAGTCCGATATATTTAATTTTTATATTGTAGGTAAATTGGACAGCAAAACAAAATCTAATTCTATGAGTAATTGAAGGATATTTATCCAGAAGCTAGCAATCTCCTTTTTATGGTGCAAATGAGTTATGAGGAAGATAAATGAGAAATTTAGCCATCATATCGTAATTTATTTTCTCCCCACAGTCATACCTAACATTGCACTCTTTATTCTGAACCTTTATTTACATACCCTATGGTAATTTTATTTCGATTCTTATGTTACAAGTACAATCTACAAGAATTAAATAAAGAAGAAAAAAATAAAGCTGTGAATTTGAGGAGAGAAATACAGTGATTTATTCGCATTAGAGACAGATTGGTAAAGAAACTCTACTCAATTAAAAATAGTATTTTTGCATTTCCCTATGTCATGAAAAATATTCGGTTAAATGGCTACAAAACAGAATACGTAATGGAAAGAATGAACTCGCACGTTAACCCTTAATTACAACCCGTCGTCGGCGTGACGTCGTCGGCGTGAATGACTCTTAGTAAGGCAGTCGTTTCTGTTGTGATCTAGGGTTGTAATTGAGGGTAAGGAAATTCATTGGTATAAACATACCTCTAATATGAGAGCATCAGTTTGTTCTTCCACCAACGATATTGTCCATTGCTTCAAATCATCGCTTAGTGGTGATTTTGGGTTGAGTACAGCGATTCCTCGAGTTCCTTTCATTATTGAAGGATTGGAGCCTGTTCATAAAATTATTATTAACATACATGGCTACGAGAATGTATCAAATTAAAGAAAACACTCAGTGATAGAAAATGAAAATACATTGCAACTATTTTACCATTTATCAGTAGTGTTGTGTGGAATACTTAAACGCAATTGCGTATTTAGTAGGCTACTACAGTCAAACCTCTTCAACTATAAAGAGAAAATATGAAAAATTATATTTAAGAACAGTTTTACAGAAATCAAGTGTTTTTACCTTTTACCATTTTGGATTGCTATAATGTGAATATCACCAAGTGTTTTTCTATAATTTTTCCATCGTGAGAAACGTCCGTTTCAAACATGTGTTATGCTAATAGAGTTCTGTTCTGTGTGCTTGGGATTATGCAATGACAACCTATAAAAACATAGATATTACTATTTTCATAGGAATGCCATTGAATGATTAAGTACCACGTGAAAGAGATAAATTAATCATGTCTCAATTCATAGATCCGTTTGAAATGTTTTATGAAGCATTTAAACATTGCATTGCAACATTCAGAAACATTAATAAGACGAAGATGAAATACTCATATGATGTGATCCTTAGAACAGGCGCTTTGAGTAATATTATCCCTTCACTTGAATTCCATTCCATTGATGTCTCCGAGGAAGCGGCCCTGAAGAGTTTTAAAAGTAGTTCCTTTCATGACGTCACGCATTGCGATTTGTATTAGCTCTTTCGTGCCGACAGCTGCCATCGTTTGTCATTTGTCACGACCTTTGTCGTCTCAAGTAAACGCATCACATCAAATGACATACTTAAATCTCTCAATTTTCAAATACTTCTGCTAAAATTATTTTACGATTAAAACATTCCGAAAAATGAAAAAAAAAATTTAAGTAATATATTATTACAAAATATTTTTCTCAAAACACCGTGTTTTTTTTTCATGAAGCACTATTCCTTTATTTTCCCAGAACTCCGTCTCCATGTGTACTATATCTGCTGATACAGACGTTTGTTTCTAGGTAGGATTTCTTTATGTAAATGCCAGGCACCGTGGAGAAAGACTAATTAAGGAAACCAAATTGCCTCAAGAAAATTATGTCCGTACCTCAGAGGTGCAAATGCTCTTTAATTATAAGGGATGGGAGCCTCATGTATTGTATTCATTCTACGATAGGATATGTCTTTCCGCGAGTGAACTGGAGTGAAGATGTTCGAAGTAATATAGTTCAGAACTTGAATATTAAAATAGCGAAGAAAATATTTTGATAAAATATTTCAGTTTGCATATGTTATTAAGTATAAAAGCGAGTAACAAAGTTTTGTGATTACATTTTTCGAATACCAGAAATGCTAAAGACTAAAACTTTCCCTGTTTAAATCGAGAAAACATTGTAGCGTTCACTATATGTGTTTATGTGTGCGTACGTGTATTTAGTTTTGTTTTGTATGATTTTGGTCTTAAAATGCATATTCTTAATCCAAACTTTTCTGGGTTTACACAGGATACTCCGTAACTCCGTGTGCGTGGGAGGGGGAAACGGATGGATAAAGTATACCGCACAGATCTCCCGAAATGCCCCTTCCCGAAAATTTACTCAACCCTTGTACCACGTACCGAAATTGAAGATGAGACGCACTGCGTCATTCTCTGCGTCGTATTCTCTCCCTTCCAAGGCGAGCGCCAAACGGAAGGACTGGCCGCGTCGAAGAACTGGTGTCGGAGGTTCAAGATGCACCAGTTCAAAATTCTCCGTGTGGTGCGCTTCTGCGTTCTCCATAGGCAGCAGATCGACTCCCGTCACCACCAGAGGCAAGTTCTGCAGAACCATCTGCAGACAAAATACTCGATCTATTTTCCCAACAAGAGATATATCATGCGACGACTTCAAGATCAGGGGATAGGGAGACAAAATAGGCTTCGGTACTTGAAAGATATTTCATGCAATTTTAATGTAGTGTAAGAGTATAAGCGGCGCAACGTAACTCCCGCTCTTGCTCGACAGCGACTATCCAGTCTGCAAACTTAAGGTGGATCTGTTAATGGGGTGGGAGAGTCGTGTTTTCCCCGAAAACTGCTTCACCTCCCCATCAACGTATACTGTCCTTCGTTGTACTGCAGTGGTCGGTGGGGAAATTCAGATGTGTGCGTCGGATTAGTAGACCCTTCGCTTTCAATGACAAATGTTTTCAGAATAGCGTTTATTTTCCTCCTCTTTCATCCCCGCGCTTTCACTTTCTGCTGGCAGCCAGTGCGGGAGTTACCAGACAATCCTCAAGCACGCAACCATTAATGAAACTCTCAATAATATTATCCACTCTGTTTATATCAAAGAAAGTCGTTATTAGAGTAAATTATGAATAATGATGTATTAAAAACTGCAAACTATTAATCACTCCGTTTAAATTGAAACACCATATTTGAAAAAATGGTCTAGTTTGACTAAAGTTTTGTAGTTTTGCAACAATTTTCGCTGAATAACTTTCTGAATTGTCCGGAAAGGAAAAGCAAATTTCGTACTGTTCATTTCTATTTGAGACATGTGTGCAGGGTTGAGACAGTTCAATGCTAATCGCGTGACGCGCAAAGAGGCGCGACTGCCCTGCCCCTAGCGAAAAAGTTGGGTACTATTTTCACAGTTTTCAGGTTGGCGGGCTTTTTAATCCCTTCGTACGGTTTATAGGTATTCCACATACTAATATTTTTAATTAGAATTTTATTTATTTTCTCAAGCTTGATATTTTTTCTATATTAAGTTGTAAGGCAGGAAGGTAAATTACTCTTTATCTGTGGAAGGAGAGAGAAGAAAAACAACAAAGAAATAGAATAAAAAGTACAAATTTATTCATAATTATTAATATTATATTAATGATACAGAACCTCATAAACATTTCTGTCTTTTTTTCTCATGTATTGTAGCAAGAATATTTTTTTCAAACAAATAGGAAATGATAAAATATTATAGTTTTGTTACACACTTAGTTTTGCACGAGATGAGTTAAATATACTAAGAGAACAAATTGAATAATCACATTCATGAACCAGTTATATTAGCAACATATAAGATTACAATATCCATGTAATTCTCTAGTGCACAAATGTTTCGTAGCATTTTCAATATAATATGTTCGATATTCAACCTAAAATTAAATTCTCAACTTCAAGTTAACATTTCACAAGGTCAAACCTGGAAATGAGACCTTTTTTTAACACTGAAGCAGCAAATAAAGATGTGAAGAATGATACTCTAATCAAATCATGACAAGAAACTAACACTATAAACATTAAGAAACTTAACAAGATTTTCACAACAAATATTAAATTCTTCTTTATAACATTCTATTCTAAAATTTGTATTCATCAACGCTTTCTCTGACTGTTATATCTCATTATCCTTATAACAACACCGAGCCTTATTATAGACAGCCAAAAACAACTTAGATTCACATTAAAAATAAAAATTCATTATCTCTTTGTTTCATCATAATGTAAATATTTGGGTTGACCATAGTTGACAACGTTTCGAGACTCTACTTTTGGCATTTGACATTTATATTATCAAAAATCTAACAAATATCAGATTGGATTTAAGTACTAATTCAACACCCTTAATTATTTCAGGTACAGATAAAAAAATAATGAAAGATCAGATGTCTCAAATTAACTTTCTGAAAATGAAGTTAGTGAAGATTAAAGATAATATCAACTTTATAATGGAAGAAGGTGTAATTGGCATACCGGGAAACATGTTAACTACATCAAGTGATATCATACTATACCCAACAGGAATTTTAACATGTTTCAGTTTACCAACACATTCCATACCACTCTTAACTGAGATTCAATCATTCTTCTTCTTGTGTCGTTTTTGACCAGCTTTGGACGACATACAAACAATTCTATATTTTGCAAAGTTCTTAGTCTTTTTTTTTTCCTTTCTTCCCAGTACTTTTTCATTCTGGCACTTTGTTGTTGTCTCTGCTCCAGGGTGAAGATTTGTAATGCCTTTTCCCATTCTCGAATGATTTTATCTAGTACACAATATGCTCAATCTGATCTTTAATTACTTTTTTAAGAATAAAGAAATCACTAATAGAGAGGCATATTTAACATATTATAATAATAACAAATTTATTGTCAAAAAAGCAGTGCAAACTGCGTATGACCATGTGAAGAACAATAAACTAATTTACTTCCAATCAAGGACCCTAAGGCAGAGGCGGATTAAAAAATTTAATGAAATATTCCTAGATAAGATAAACTGTTAGCTGCGAGTTATAATACTAATAATTTGTTTGTTCTCAATATGATATAATATTCAATATATTTGTAATTTATCACAAAAAATTTATTTTACATAATTCCACATATTTAACTAACACCCAATTCCTCAAGCTTCTTCCACAACAGTTGGACAGCAATGACATTGCGTCTCCAGTAGTAAAAGCATTTACTCTGGGGTGCCTTGTCACCGGGAGACCGTACCACAAATTTCCAATCACTGATACTGTGTTCCAGAAGTGAGAGGACTCGCGAGCTACAGGTGCTCGTAAGTTCTTGTCTCCTATGGGCGATCCATTGAATGAATCAAAAAGTTCATCACCATCTCAATGAACTCTGCAAGGTCTAAAACTTCAGGTTTCTTACAACGTATGCCATAACGTGTCAAAGCTAAGTTTACATCGACGCTAAACAACTGCGCAGCATACTTCACTTTCATTTTTTGTTTAGAGTTGGGATTAATATTAATTTCACTGAATTTTCTAGGAGAAATATATTGGATGCCAAATAAGTCTTCTCATATTCTAAGAACTCTATGAAAATGTCAAATTTAGCAATTTTGACAGTACCATCCCTCCCTGTGAACTGAACATCATATTTAAGAAAATTGTTTCGCAACACCTTGAGAAGATGAGGTGCATCAGCGAAAACAGCAATGTCATTATCTCCCAACCTAATACATGGATCATCTCTCCCAGGGTGAGTCCTTGCGGCCAAGGCCTGAAGTGTAATTTTTACATCGATTACAATAGAATTTATATGGTATTACAATAGAAATTATATGGTATTACAATTGTATTACAATATGGTAATACAATAGTATTTATATGGTATTACAATAGAATTTATAGGAGAGTAAATTAGTTTTTTTTCCCTCCACGTGGTCATACGCAGTTTGTACTGTTTTTTGACAATAAATTTATTTATTTATTTATCGGAAGTTATTTGCAATAATACACACCTTCAGAGGCTTTACCCACAAGGGCCCATGGTTCTATTCATATATAATAAATTTTGGACCCACAAGGCCCAAAATTTATTAAACGAGTTGATTTAATTATTTATATATTAAAAATTCAGGACATTTAATACAGTCGACAAGTCGCCCAGATTACCTTAAAGAAGAAATATTTACTTTTAAAGAATATAAAGGATTCGTGACCTCTAAAGACCTAAACGTTTTGGATTTATTTGGAGTAACTATTTAAAAATTCTGTTAATATCAGATGTGCAATGGGAATAAATTTATTTTCTCCTTAAATCACAATTGAATGCCAGCGCTGAAAGAAATTAACTATCACAACTTTGAGGTCTCAAATGCAGCTATTTTGTTTTTTCGATTGCATCTAGTCAGGCAAAAGTTATTGATTTTTTCTGGTCTCTTTTCATATACTATGTCGCTTTCAAGACTCAAATAGATTCTATATAAAACTATTTTCACATTCTAATTAGCATTCAATTCTACAGGACAATGTAATTATCACAATGTAGTTAAAAGTATTGTATGTAATAATCAGATTTACTTGGTGTATAGATCCTTAGGTAATGCTGGTCCAGAACCTAACTTTCCTCATCTGAATACGTTTATTTTAGAATATATATAGGTTTTTTTATTTTATGAACAGTAAATTCTTGGGATGTATTATTCGAAACGTTTTTATTTGATGTCCGATGAGGTGCCGCAATTTGTGGTCATACTTCAACTCTGTTGATTTGCGTACCTTCCAAAATAGAAACAAAATGGTTGTGCTGACGTATACTGATTCTCACCACTCATGTTTACCGTACATACTATAAGTTATTTGGGTGAACACTCAGTATAGAAATCGATTTAACTACCAACAGCAAGCCGCCAACATTTATAATGGATCCGCTTAACGTAAATATAGAAAATCTAGAAACAGTGTTATTACATGATTAACAAAGTCTATTTAACTACTATTATCATTAATGTAAATAGCCTCTCCTCACAAGTACCAGTTTATCCATATATCGCCAGGAATATCACTTGTCGTCAAGCCACTAAAAAATCTCATCAGTATTCTTCTTTATACAATCATACAATCACGTAGCTCATCTAAATAAATAGAAATATATAAAGTGTGCCCCACTCAACTTTCCAATTACAATTCATATAAAAACTCATTCACTAAACACCCTACATAACACAAAAAAATTAAGAAAAAACAAAAACACTTCAAAATATTTATCATAACATTACATGGTAAACTCGTAAAGAGCATAATTACAATTCAAGTATTCCGCATTAAACTCTTTGCAATAACCCCTTATTGACAGATTTTTAAAAAAGTACCTCCAAAATAATAAAATTTTTGCGTAATAAAATTTTGCTGTATCTAAAAAACGGTGTGACATACAGGAATGTGGATTAGCAATCTGAACGCAGGACAAACTCGCCAATAAAAATGCTTCTATAGATATTTTCAAAATTTTGAATTTTAAGAAACCGGAAGTGGGGCGTGGTGTGTAAACGAAGTCGGTATGATCTGTTCAGAAATAGGCTTCTATTTCCAATGCTTTCAAAGTCAAATCTCAAGTTTGGTTTCGATGCATGAATTTATTCGTGAGTTATCGGAGGAACAAAACTCTTAGCACACACACACACGACATTGGACATCATCGCCAAAATTTGAAAATAGATTCTCTTGGAGCCAATTCGTAAAGATCCGAAGAGATCTCAATTTTTTTCTCGACCGATTGATTACATTACTTTCCTTGCACAATCTGTGTAATTACAAAATAAAAGGATTACGTTTACTGAATGCAATTTGACTGAATGTACAGTTTGTTGGTTAGATACCCATCTCGGAAATGACATTGATAAAAATAATGAAATTTTTCATGAAAACACTTGTAATTAAAAGAGAATATACCATCCGGTTTTGAAAATGAAGTTAACTGACAAGTTCGGCTTTACAGCATAAAGAGCTGTCAGGAAGGTTTGCTTTATTGATGAGTAGCAGCGCATTTCAAACCACCCATTAATTTGAGTGGTCCTAATATTTCCTTAATGAAAGGAAAGCTACATACTCCATTAAGGGATGGAGATTATAGCGTAATTATACTGATATTGGATTTGCAGTATGATGTTCAAATTTAATTCAATTTAATTAATAAAGTTTTAATGGATTATTTTATTTAAAAAATCCTCAAGAGAAAAATTGTGGTAATCGAGCTACAGGATGATATTTTTCACATAAGCTCCGTATAGAGAATGGAAAATTTATTTGAAAATTATTCACGGGAGTATAAATTTGATGAGCTATTATTTAATTTTTTTGGGAATGATATCCCGCTTCTTCTTCCCGGTTATTTGTCCACTATGTTTCGGACATAGGGATTTCTTTAGTTATTCTTGAGATTTTCCTGTGTCTAATGCTTTATATATGTTTTACAGTTTGTTAAAGAACAGAATATGGATTTATTTGAAAAGATATGTTTGAAGTTTTTTTATGGAAACTAAATATTGAATTGTAGGTGAATTTTCGGATGATGTAGGTGACTTACTCCTCTTATACTTTATCACGCCATTGTTATAGTACTCGATGTTGATTAAATTCCTTTTTTTCCATGCATGTGTTTTTATTCTTTTTACTTATCGTAGTTTATTCCTAACTGTACGCAACCTTTGCATGGTTGTGTACATTATATCTGTATCCCCATCGTGGCCCGGGTTTTCCTCCGGGTAGTGACGTATTTTTCATACGCGGAAATATCATTTAATACTTTTGTTATTACTGACCTCGAATTTTTACTGAACTTGATATCTACGATTTGTTTTGGAATGGTAAATGCTTACAGTACATATTTATTTAATAGTTTCTTTCATAAGTATTGAATCCGCCACTGCCCTTGGGCCTTTGATTGGAATTGGTGGGATGATCCCTTGCTTGTTTCCTGAGAGTAACTTTGTTTATTATCCTCCATGTGGTCATACGCAATTTGCTACTGTTTTTTTTGATAATCAAGTTTATTTTTGAAATTTGTTTATTAGTTGAGGTAAGTCGTAATGGTGGTCGCGGCATGTATCAGGGTTGAGGTAAATATCCAATGCGAGTGGGATTAGTGGATTTGGAATCTCGACGTAGAGAACTGGAATCTCGAGATATTCGTGAACCATCTAGAGATACTGGGGATAATTACCACTCTGTGCAGCTAAGCGTATCTCAGCCAATACCTCGGACACATTACCAGCTTATTGTGAGAAGAGCGTGTGAAGGACATACTGCGAGTGCACATCACATGCTGTGTTATCTGTGAAACGTGACATGCGTTCGCGAGAATGATCACGAACTGTGGCCGGATTCCAAGAACTCGAGGAGAGGTTCTGTTCTGTTATATTCTAGCACTCAAGTCAATCAAATAACCGTAGCTCTTAGCCGTATTTGCTTTACTGTAATATGCTATGCCGTGTTATTCTACTAGTTCCCCAACATGGGTCATTATGTCTGTGTCGAATGTTTTTATTGCAAGGAAGGTTTTTATGCATGGCGGTTTGTTATAAACTCAGTAATGATACCATCGGACACTCAAAATCAGCTTTGAGGATGGTCTCAGAATTTTTATAACAAACATTTCTTCACGCATATTTGAAAACTCTGTAAACACCTCACCATCATCAGATATGTATGAGCCATTTCTATCAAATATATATGAGTCTATAAGAGAAAACGTCATTCCACTCGTGTGTACAAGGGATTGCACAAAAGTGATGAAGTGTTCATTGGAATAGTCACGAAAACAATTGAGGAATGAAATTTCGTTGCATCATGAAATTTTGACACCTAGATACCTTTGCACAAATTTTTTTCCGAAAATTTATAGACTTTCCAATTACAATTTTATGAAATAAAATACCAAAATACAATAAAATTAAAAAGTTTTCTTCATTTCGTTTATTTTAAATGTTCTACTCGATATAAAATGTTTCAATCTCAGCGATATTACCAAAACTTGGAAACAATTGAAATAAATCAAAATGTTTAATAATTAGTACACTTTTTAATATTACTTTTGTTGCAACACGTCGCGCAGCACCTCGCAGTGAGCGTGGACAATTATAGTTCGTCTATAAAACGCAAGTCGCTAAAACAACACAGCTATCATACATGTGGAGCAAATGTTTCTGTGGGGGGGGGATACAAAAACAATGTGTTTTGTTTGTTCTAAAATAATTGTTATTTTCAATCATATCAGTATTCTTGTAGATGAGCGATGTTTCCAGAATGAACTGCGTTTTAATTTTGATTCATATTTCTGTTGAGAGTATACCTATTTCTTCTATGTAATTTTTTGAGATTTTTTTTCATTAAAACCGTTAATATGATGGATGTGGGTACGATATAAGTTGAGTAAAGCCATTATATGTTTTTATTGTATTACAAGTGGGTTGTATTTAGATATTATTTCATAGTTATTCATATTGCTATCCGTTGACTCATTGACATGAATTATTATTAATTTATAGTTAGACTTGAATTATTCACTCAGTGGCAGCAACCCAAATGGTATGTTTAAATAAATTAATCAAAAATTTTAGTCATTTTAAAGAATATTGCGGAATGTATGTATAGTACTGAGACTTAAATGGTCGATGGATATTTTAGAAGTGAGATTTCGCTTTGCAGCAGCCTCTCGGATTGTGAGACAGGATAATCAGATTTAAAAAATACTGGACTGGTGTTAAATGACACACCAAAACCCTATGCTATTCGTCTTGATCATTTTAGTTTTACCAGTAAAGACTCCGAAGACGTAAGTTCATCTGTGTTAACGCCTCTCGCTATGCTGTTAAACGTATAAATCGGAAGGTAATGCGATTCGGAATTTTATTCTTGAATTAATCGCAATATATTCCCTTATTTAATCGTATTTTCATCAATTATCAGTTCATTATATTACAATTTTAAAACTGGCCGTAAAATCAAAAGATAAAATACTGACAAATAGGATGCCAAAACCTCTAATTCTTGGAATCGCGGAGAAACAGTGGGACTTTTCACTTGGTAATGAATTATTTAAAAAATTAAATTATCAAAATCATGAAAGGTAGCGTGGGGCAAAGGTTCACATGAGGAAAAGATACGATTCGTCCTCGTGAATTTGTGATATTAATCTCCACTTTCGTTACGAGGTCTTATCATCTGATATTCCAATTAACAGAGATATACTTCAATGATCGTATATGAAGCTGAGAAATTGAGAAGTCTTTTTTGTACTGGTTTGATATATTTTTTTGTCAACGTATCTCACTACTTTTTCTTTCAAAATATTATATATTCACACAGGACTTGCGGATATCGATTCTCATTTAAAATTATTAAAATAATTTTTGTAATTGTGACAAAACATTAAAATATAATAACTTGAAACATGTGCAAAACGCACTTTTTTGAAACAAGATAAAACCAGAATGATACATGTATGATAACAACAAAGAATTAAGTGACAAAAATTTGAAATATCCAATCGTTGCATCCATGCATGTCACGCCCTATCACACGACTTCCTTTCTCTTTAGACGACTCCACTGATAGTGTGTTTTTTTTTTGGTATTCATCTCTTCTCGTTTCCGCCACGAATCCCTCTATCACTCCAAGAAACAATATGATTCTCATTCAACATCAACAGAAAATAGATTGAAGCAAATATCTTACACCAATTTTTTTTTCATTTGGCTCATGAAAAAAGAAATAAAAATTTTACCTAAGGAACTATTAGTTCGATCTTTTCCACATTGTGCGAAGCTCTGCGATGAGGGGAAATGACTGAGTCATTCGGTCGCTAAACCCCACACAGCAATTGATCAAATGACGACCTTTGCATCATGATTCAGACTGTTCCTCCTTTTCGCAATATTTTTCGCTCTCATTTTCTTCTACCACTTCAAATCGGTAATAGATAATTATTTATTGTAGATAAATATTTTGAAGTTGTAGACACAGTCATATATCCAACGTATCTGTCGATTTTTTGACTGCTAGTAAGAAATTAATTCAATTAACATTTAGAATACGGCGAACCGTAAAGCCCCAATAAAAAACTAAACAAATACTAATCCATATAAATATTTCGTACTTATTTTTAATTAAACGTGGAAAAGAATTCCTTTTACTTTGGTCTTTATAAAAAAAATCTAGTGTCAAGAGAAATGCACACAGGAAGACGTTTCCAATCAAAAATCGTAATTACGAATTCTCTTCGAAGGTGTGACTGCCCTCTCCCTATTCTTCGATTTTCTTATTCCCTTTTGCATTGAGAATTCTAAATCATATGTAATATTATTTATACGTGAAAATAAAGTTCTTTTGCATTTCATACTTAAAATTGTTGTTGTCGTGAAAATCCTTTTCGTTTTTTGTCTTCCCTTGGTCTAAGAACTACTGTATGGAACTTTGTCCCATATCATGGCCCAAAGGTCCGAAAAAAACGTGTTTGAAAAATTTGAAAATATGAAGAACTACTTAAAGAATTTTTATTACTTTTGAAGAATCATAAAAAGATGGAATATACTCTGTCACTTTACAGTTTCGCACAACCATTTCGAAGCCTCACTCGTGTGAAAAAATTGAAAACGTGACTCTTTTTTCGCGTTAACCAGGAAACTGATTTTCTTTTCTACTTCTGTACAAACTTGAGAAAAGATCTGAAATAATATTTAAATATTATAGTGGTGTATATTTTTCATTTCATTGAAGTATGGCGTCAATTCAAAATGTCGAAAAATGGCATACGTCGACAGCGAGAAGTACTGATATTACGCAAATTTGTAATAAAATGAGGGTCATGAAGTGAAAATGTAGAAGAACATTGTCGGAGATTGCCATTGATTTCATTTGCCAATATAATAATATATTGTCGCTTGAAAAGTAATATAGGAATAAATATAATTAAAATTTTACTATACTCTACGTCCTCCAAACAGCTTCTATTAAGGGGGATGTACACGAGGCTATTGAACACCGCTTTGTGACACCGCACAGTGGAGTATATTGAGACGAAACCTGGCCAAAAGAATTTTATTCCGTGAATTTGATGGATTATGGCGAATTATCGTTTATACGTGGAAACAAATGTCATGTTAAGTTAAATGCATTTTTGATTCGAGAGGGTATGTATCAAATCTGTATTAACAATTAAAAGGAAACGCTATATAAATTGTCTCAACATGAATAATGACATAAGATTTGTTTCTATAATCAAAAAAGATTTTTCGTCATAACTCACCAAATTTACTGGATAAAATACTTTTGGCCAGGTTTCTCCTCGATATAATCCATTGTACGGAGACACGAAGAAGTAAGGTGCTGATAAGCGGCATTCACTAGACCTGTGTACGTGTTCCTTTACGAGCGTCGCGAGAAATGATTTGTGCATCAAGGAAGTTGCGAGTCTGAAAATTTTGTGAATCGCTGCACTAGTCTAATTTCAACAAAACGAAGGACACCACTTATTGCTACGATTACTCTGCAGAAGCGTGAGGAGAAGCATAAATTAATTAATTAATAAAATATGTGCATTGTTGCGGTATCATATGGCTTTGTCCATATAAGCTATATCAGTAACTTATGCCAGTCTTATTCAGGCATGGGTATTTGTACCAGAGCAATATAACATGGTATATTGGTATGGATGTTCCATGCATGTTTATATATTAGTAGCAGTAGATAAGAATACATAAAATTATGTGTCCTAAACACAGTTATCGCAGAAATTTAGCTGAGGAACACTTAGTACTGTGTCTTCTGCTCTTAATAATGTCTGTCTTCATCTATCTATGAAATATTGTGTGAAAGTCATGAGATATAACCTGTTGAATTCAATATTTTGCACCGTAGTTATAGATATTGTCAGTGTGTTTGAAGGTCCTAGAATAATATCACTACCGGCTCCGTAGGTCCAACTATATTGGTCGGAATATGAGTTTGGCCATAAATCTTCTTCAGAGTAAGAGGGAGTTTTTCAAGAAAACGAACTGAAATTTTTTAACGTTGATGAAGTAAATTCTACTATGTGCAACTCATTATAAGTAACTCAAGAAAATAGGATATATTATCAGTTTCGAAAAGCAATAGACTCGAATTTGATTCCTTCGGTTCAATTTTCCCATCTATTAAAATACAACAAATAAATATATCAAATTTTAGCACATTTAATTCTGAGTTATGAGGCAGGAGTTTAAAAATCTTTACTTGCCTCTGAGTATTTTTTATTGTGTTTGGAAGGTAGAGAAGTGTAATTTTCTAGCGTTTCAAACAAATGTCAACTTTGAAAGTGTATATTAGCAATTTTTGCACATTATTTCTGGAATACTTATTTATAAGATGTTTAAATTTAACTATCTCAGAAACATTGTGTAAAAATTACAAACTCGTAGACTTGACAGTTTTGCTTATATAAACTTTTATTCAACTATCCGACATAACTTAATTGTCAAGAACATGCAACGAGTCCAGTCATTATGCTCCGAATTATTTAACAGGTGAGTGAAAAAATTGGCAATAAATAACTAATCTGATAATGATATATGCTGTGTACGAAGTTATTAAGATACCGCTAACAAATGTTACAATTTTTCATTAATTTCGTTCGGGTTATTTGAATTTACTTATTTGCTTGTTTATGTCATAAGTCTTTACGGATGTGAGCGAAAGAAAGGAAAAAAAATCGCAAGTACAGTATAATTGGAAGGCAATTGATTGTTTGTTGAGTTTATCCCCTTGGCAACGAGTTAAATACATTCCGCTATTCTTGTTTTCCAACGAAGGTCACCCGCTCTGAGAAGATGCAGACGCAATAAGCCGACCTTCATATATGAAAGGTTCCGAGCAGCGTTCCTTTAAAGCGAACCACGCGTGATTGCGAGATTTCCTGAGGGGACTTCTCCATCGTTAGACGTCGTTAGTATTTGAATATAACAACGCAAACTACCTAATTGCCATTATCTTCTCTCCTTGTGCCAAAACAGCACGCAAAGAGTTCGCTCTCCAAAACGGAGATGCCAATGATCACTCCTCAGCGTGAGACGTCGGTAATAAATACATTCAACTGTTATGATTCCAACCTTTAATATCTCATGAATTGGTTATCTAAAGGGCAGTTGCCGTAACAATGACTTTGATTTGTTGATCTCGTTTCGTATAATTTAACTTCTCTTTTAGAACTGGACAGGATACAATGTGTTTGCTCGGCTGATCTAACTCTATATATCACGGCTACGAATTTGTGCTGTCATATCCTATTTCAAAGTCTCGGACAGCATGCAATTTGAAGTCCTTTGTTTGCGAAAATTGTCTTTCATTCTTGTCGTTCTATGGATGGAAGGGTAATTAAAAGAGGCATTAGGAAGGACGCGGTATTTGAAGTATGACTTTCCTCATTCATTCAAGATGACTTACATTGACAGTGATTAAACGGCCGTCGTAAACGATCGTGTAATGGTCAAATTTCGTGCTTGATGAAACAAGTCTTATTACTTTCCATCCTACATACGTTTAAGATGAATTTAACTAGGAAAAAGTTTACACATTTTTTTGTTTACAAATTTCATTGTTTTCTAACAACATGTATTAGAATATACCTTCCTTGTTACCAAAGTATGTAATGAAGGGATGGGATGTTTCAGTTATTGATTTAGTTGAGACTGATTTTTGGTTACTTCGATTTTTCTCTTCTTAACAATTAAATAATTAATGTAAACGTCTTTCATTAATCACTTGGGTGATAGGCGTAAATAATATTCCTATGAAAGGGAACGGGTTTCTCTTTTGGCTCTTGTCTAGGGGCGGTATCTATTGAAATAATAAATCACGAATTTAGTGTTATTTAAATAGTAACTATTTATAAACAATATTTTACTAATAATATCTTAACACTTCCCTGCATTTATATTTATGAAACAGTCGTGTTTGTTAAGACCGAATTACTGAAGTGCCACCCTTTCTTTATACGAAACAGTCTCGTTCACGAACACTATACACGCAATAGTAGTAATATTCATCGCCCTAGAGTGTCAACCACTCTTTGCCAAAAGGGACCATACCATTCGGGAATCGTTCTATATAATTCCCTGCCCAAGAATATAAAAGATATTATGAAATTGAATATCTTCAAATCCGCGGTTAAAAACTACCTCCTGCACCAGTGCTTCTACACTGTAAAAGAATTTATTGATTTTAACAAAAGTTAAATTCGTCTTGTGCTTTATCACGCCATTGCTGTAGTACTTTTTAAACAACTTATAACAATTTCAAAAACTATTTTCTTGCATGATTGTGTTGTCTTATGGCTCATATTAATTTAGTTTTATGTGTACTCAACATTGGCACGTTTGTGTACATAAATTCTGTAGCCCCATCCTGGCCCGGGTTTTTCTCCGGTTTTCCTTCGGGTAGAGGCGGATTTATCATACAGGTTCTCTAGGCTTTGTCTAGGGGCGGGTCTATTGTAACAATAAATCGTGAATTTAGTGTTATTTCAATTTTTAAGCACTATACTCAGAATAATCTATAGTTCGATAATAACTTACATGTAATTTTTTGCTTAAAATTACAAACATATTGACATTCTATTAGTATTATAACTCGCAGCTAACTTTTTATCTTATCTAGGAATTTTTGCTGAATTTTTTGAATCCGCCTCTGCCTTAGGGCCCTTGATCGGAATTGATGGGATGGTCCCTTGCTTGCTTCCGGAGAGTAAATTAGTTTTTTTTCCTCCACGTGGTCATACGCAGTTTGTACTGTTTTTTGACAATAAATTTATTATTATTATTAATATATAGTGTGATCATAATACGCACTTCTGAAATATTTTTGTTTTATTAAAGACAAATTTGTGGGCATTCTATTAATATTACAACATGTGACGAATTGTTTTTATTATTATCGTAGGAATGTGCTGAAATGTTAAATCCACCTCTGCGTTAGGGTCCTTGATCGGAATTGATGGGATGGTTCCTTCCTTACTTCCGGAGAGTAAATTAGTTTATTGTCCCCCACATTATCATGAGCAGCTTGTACTGATATTTTGACAATGAATTTATTTAGAAAAAGGATCTATTTGAGAACAAATTTAGTAAACCAACACATTTGGAGCATGATATTTAAATACAATTTTGTCCTCGTATAAATCTGTGTTCTTCATACGTTCGTCCGTCAACGACTTGTAATTAATACGCTGGTTACACAATTCTAGTGGGGCTATCAATTTATAGCGTCTTATAAAGTCTGCATTGCCTAACTTCGCCAGTTCAGCTGTCTATGTTGCAAACTTGTTGTGGGAATGGTTCGTTCTCAAAGATATCACGAACGTTTCGAAAAAAAATGGTTGTAAGATAATAAAGAAGTTGTGGAGAGTATACTGCAGATGATTGCTCGAAATGTTAATAATTACTATGTATTACTTTATGAATTATGAAAAAAATATTCTCAATAATTTAGTTTCCGACACAAACCAAAGTATTGAGAATAAAGAGGCATTATGAATTTTACTTTCACTCAAAGTAAATTGAAGAAATTTTTAATTAATATGTACAGGGAAAATAGTAAGTATAAAACGATAAGAAGTGTGTTTCTTTATAACGAACAATAATGTAATGTTACTGAACAATTTCTTATTCTTAAAGGAAATAAGATATATATGAATCACATTCATGTTTTCTTAAATGAAACAAAATATATATGAATCACAATTGATTGATGTACTGGAATGGCAATTCGAAGAAGTAAGCAAACCATTTACACCTATAGCAAAATATTTTGTAAGTTTTATTTCATACAACTCAACTTCTCTCTTTGCTGTAAATTTGTTGAAAATTATTAAATTAGTTGTGTTTCTTTTTAAAATTAACTAAAGTTCGTTAGGGTTGCTCATGAAGGAGATACCTTTCAATTTCAGAAAACACTCCATATTACTCTTTAATTAAGAATATAAACTTAACAAATGAACTTTCCGATATAAGTTTGGGAAGAAAAACTGCAAGTGAGTTCTCTCTTGAAGTATTTCAGCTTGCGGTATTTCAGCCTGCATTTCAGCTTATCACCTTTATTTCGCAAACTTCAAATGTTTAACTAAAATATAAAAAAAAACATTTTGTATTTTTTTCTTTTTGATGGACTACGGACCTCGATTATGAGTGCCCCTGAAGACTTAACTCATCTGACACTTGTGAAATGCGTAAGGGGAATAGCGTCTAGATATAATCCAAATTGCTGTATTTCGAGTTTTTTCTTCTGGAGTTGTAAGCCGCAGAGGACTCGGCTTTCATACTGTCAGACCGCTACTTGGTATCTGATATTTTATTGTTCGCAAATTTTATTTTTATCCAAAATACCTTCAGTTTGCTCTATATTTATAATATGAATAAAACATTAATATATTTAAATTCATGATTTATGTATAGAAAACTCATATTTTGCATTAATTGATTTCTACTAGATTTCTTAAAAATATGGAAAACGTTATGAATATTCCAAAGGTATTTAACATATAATTACAGTGCTGGCAGTTTTTTCTATCATGATTAAAATTATATAATCCATAAAAAAGTATACGACGTGCATTAGTTTTTTAAATTAAAACAATTTACCATTAAGGCTTTTCAATTCAATTATGTTAAAAGTTATATATGGATTATATATGGTAGTTGCTAATCTTTTAGATTGAGGTGGATTTAATACTACAGTAATTAAATCCACATTTAAGTTATCGTAGGACAACGTGTAAAATACATACAAAAATATTTGTAGAGAGATAATGTTGTTAGAAATTGTACATTTTCGGTTAATGCGTATTTAGGAGAGATTATTAATATCCATTGTTATTCAGATCGCAACCTTAGCAGAAACCGTAAAATTATCATATTAATGTGGAAGGATACTCTCTGCATTGCATTGGACAGGCGCGTTAGAAATTCTTGAGAACTTTCAGCAACTCAGGGAAGCATTAAATAATAGCGAAATACGGTATTTTCATTCCAACCATCAAGTTAGGATATTTAACTTAATTTCTACTATAATCGACTACAGCTGGTGCAATTGTCGACACTAACCAAGCTAAATGAATTTGCAATAATTGACAGGTTCTGGAACTTTTTACTCTTTCTTACAATTTTAATATCCAAATAGAATTTAAATTACTGTGATTTAATTCGCCTCATTGTTTATGAAAAAGTATCGATGCATCTTCTTCCAAATCACTCTACAACTTAAGGTTAAGTCAGAAATACAGGTCTCAAGAACTTGGTCTTCAGGTAAATCGGCAAGCATGTCCGAATACCGGTGACGAACAGAAAACATCGATTTCGTTGCAGACGTCCAACTGATTTGAATATGGCTCTATTGATTGAATTTACGAAACTTTAGTTTCAAGTAAGAACAACATTTTATGTGAATATATTTTTGTTATTCGTCGAAGTAGTAATCCGTACCAGACTCCTATTGTAAAAATCGCACGTACCCGATTTTATGCTGGAATAAAAAGTGACCCAGAGACCCACATGAAAGATAGATGTACTGAAATTTAGTATATTTTATTCTGCATTAAAACCTTAAAAGTTCAATGTTCTTTTTATCATGGTGGAGGATTTTTACTTTCTTATATTCAAAGATCAGAGAAAGTATTGAAATTGTGGAAAAACATCTTTAACAAGATTTTGACGGAAATATCCGTTTTGGGTGTCCCTGATACTGAAAAACCGATTTTCAGCGTGGCGTCTGTGCTCACCGAAAGAAAGAACTGAAAACGTGCTCCAGTTACGAAGGGTGATTTGAAAACGATTTCTTTTCTGTGCGGTGTTTCATTCACTAATATTATATCAGAAAAGACACAGAGGCGACCGTCTTCTCAAGACAACGAGGAGACCAGATGCTTGCATTCCACACACACCCCTCCCGGGCAGAGAAGGTAAGACTCTCGGCTACCAATAGCTATGTCTGTAAGCCTCTGAAGATGACAGCATAAGCTGTCGAAAGCCGCTTTGGCTAATAAATAAATATTTTCAGATGACTATAACTTTCTTTCTAATTTAAATTAAAATTGAATACACCACCATTACCCAATTATAATCATTTACAAATAACTTCTTAATCTATTTTGTGGAAGCCTTTTAAATGGATATAATTACATTGTTTGTGAAATTGTACTGACATTATTTTGTTTGTAAAATTAGTTGTACATACTATAAAGAAGGGGTTAGGTACTTTTGTATAGTATATGAAATGGTTTGGCACTACTAGTTTATTCGAGGCACAGCAAGAAAAGGGTGTTATATTAAAGTTTCTCGAATCATCGCATACTTTGAAAGTAAATTTTAACAGAACTAACGCATTAAATAGAAGCAATTATTAATATTTTGTTGAGAAACGTAATGTTAAAAAATTTATTAATTTTTCTTAAATAAATTTATTAATTTATTAAAATTTAATAACTATCAATTAAAATTTAATAACTTTCAATTAAAATTATTTTATGGACTCAGAAAGAAGTTGTTGCATGAAGTTATGAACTATGTTTTACTGTTTGCAGAATGGTCTTATAATGTCAAAATTGTTCTCCCTAGAAAGAGGAAGCTTATTTTATGCAGATATTTACTTATTGTGGCGGAACCAAAGTATATAACACTTATAATTGCAGAATGAAACAACCGAATATTATAGCAATATAATAGCAAAATATAATAGCAAAGTTTCCCAGAGTTTTAAGGAGTAGAAAGTAATAAGGTAATATGTATTAAGAAATAATAATAATAATAATAAGTTTTAAGGAATAAAAATCAGCCGTATCTTGAGCTTTCAATTGCTCCCAACGCAGAATAATACGCAACATTTTGGTATTTAATAATTTTCATTTCTTAATAGAACGATTAGAGACTTGAATTTAATGCTTGCATCGGTTGTGGAAAAGATTTCGAGCTCAGCAAGTATTCACAGGGTTTGGCAAGTTCTGGAAGAAGGGGTTCATTAGTGTGGATGAGAAGTGATACGAAGGAAATGCGTGAGTTAGAATAGGAGGAAATGGAAGTGCGCTAAAGGGGCAAATCATTTGTTTCGGGTCACCCACCGTAAAATGTGCAATAAGTAATTATTAATTTTTTAGTTGTTTTCAGTGTCACGTTTTTACATTTAATATTTTAACATTAATTTAATGATTTACTAAAGAAGTTCTAATTTCAATTCTCTGTAATAAGTATTTCTGTCTATTTTACTGTATTTCTTTATATACTGCCACCGGGTAAGGTGTGCCGAGTTGCAGTTCAAAAAATGTTATTATTTCTAGCTTTCATGTGGCTCTTCTGGGTCAATTTCTACTCAAGCGCAAACTCGAGTATCCATATTTTTTTTACGACAATGGTACTGGAATTCTATGACTGGTTTGTAGACTAAGGATAACGGATCGATACGATGCTCGTATGTATAACGACGGTGCCAGATTCAGAAAGTTCTACCATTTGTGATCGTCACTAGTGCGAGTATGCATATGAAGCGGGGTCAATCAAATATACAGTTCGCTACATTCTTTTTTACTCAATAACAGAACAACGCATTCTTATTCACTCTTGCGGAATGAAAGTTACAATTTTTACTCATTTTAATGAAGGAATAAACAAAGCTTTTGATTTTATATGTGTTGACGAAACACGTCCTACCAGAAAATCATTAATAGCGTAATATTCCCACATAACATGTTCTTATCATGTTCAAAAATTGCCTTATAATTACACTACCTGACTTTTTCGATCATATGAGTGACTTAATATTTATAGGAAAATTGATTCCTAACAAATGTGTAAAAAATTATTTACATTAATAAATACGTAGCAATCTTTTGCATGTTGCAAAAAATAAGATCATGGACAATAACTTTTATCTCCCAATCTTTCATTTATCCTCTCATGATGGTGTAAACATTTAGAAAACGCTCTGAATCACCAGAAGGCTCTTGGCAAAAATTAAAAATAGCTCACAGACTCCTGTAGGGATTTTCTCCCAAATTAAGGGGATGCGAGTTGCCTGTGCAATCCACAACCTCTTGGGTCTTCTCGTCGTGCGCGTTAAAGGGAATCTAAATAATGCGAGGAAATCATTATAGAGAATAAATCGTTATCGAATATATTTCAAAAGTCTAAATTATTATTGGCCAAAATTCATTGATAAATCATAAAAACGAGCAAATAATAAAGAGGGTGCTCCTGTAAATATAACTAATAAAATTTTCAAAATTTGTATTAAATTGATTTAATTTTCCAGTTACACTGAGAAGAATTTTATTCGACACATATTTAAATACATGTACACAAATTACTTCTGACGCTGCATTTAATGTTTAATAACTGAGTATCCTTGACTCACTTCGTATTTATCTGAGGAGATCTCGAAATATTGGATCTATTTTAATCCCTTATATCAGGTAAACATATACAATAGGATCGTTCTATCAAAAGGGCATATATTAGAAATAGGAAATGAGAAATTTACAAAATTTACGAGATGCTCTCATTAAAAATAATATAGGTTAGAAATATCGAAAATAAAAGGAATGTAGTAGCTAAAGTATAAAGAAGGCGTGTATGTGCAAATGATATAAGAAGAGGAGTATAGTAACAAAACAATACGGGGAAACTTCACCTTTAGTTTTCATCAGTCTCTGAAAAACAATCCAACTACCTTTTGGCTTTGTATATTTCCCTATGGAATATAATAGTACTGGAATATTATAGTATTAAATGAACCCACATTTCTTTATCATAACAAATTAATTTTGAAATGTAGTAATAGTGAAATGTTCTGTTTAGAGTTTTTTAATGAGTAAACGTAGGAGGATTGAATATTTGATTGCAGTAATCGTTTCCTCCCACTACCTTCGCTATGTTTTGAAATTATACAGACGAAAGGAATATTTACTGGTCCGTTTATTTTTGTCATTATTATTTCACTTCTTGTGTTAACTTGTATCGTTTATTTTTATTCATGAGTATGGAGAAATTAAAATGTGTAAATAGGAGATTTTTAAGTTAGTCAACCTTCTATCTCATTCTAAGTAGTAGTATTTTTATTTATTTCTATAATTTTCATACAGGATCTATGTCATATTGTAATGAGAATTGGTATCTCAGTGCATCGGAAGACATGGGTTTACTTTTAAGACCTGGGTAATTCCTGTAGTAACAGTGAAAGCGTCTTTCAAATTGTCTGAAGTTCCGAATTCAATCACTATTCTCCTAATGAACGAATGTGGCATTTACATGCTCTTCTTTATTGTAATCATTTCATTTTACTCATTCTGCATTTCCCAACAGGTAACAGTGAAGGGGTCGGAAATTTTGTATATCTGTTAACATTAACTTAACTTCAAAACTTCATTTTTTATCAACAATACATAATAGATTCTCAATTAGATTTTTTCCAAGTTCTATTAATTTTAGTTATCAATTATTGTGTTAAGTAATTTTAACTATTGAAAATTTAATACACTTGAAGAATATTAATTATTCACTATATTCTAAAATTAATGTTCAAGCACTTTCAATTGAAGGAGTACAAAAATGTTTGAATATGTACCTTTTATTAGGGATATTTATTTTTTTGAACTAAATCATGTTGGCCTAATTACGTATTTTATAAAACAAAATTTTGTATGGAGCGTCTCGGGCTTGAATAATCGTGTCGAATAATCTAGGGCGTTTATGGTAGGAAACCGCTGTTCCAATAAAATTTGCAAAATTATTTTCATAATTCATTTTATTTCATTTTAACTATCAACTTGTGGGACACATTTATTTTTGGATGTGAGGGTTTCCTCTAAACCTGCTGTCCTAGTTGTGAAATTTCCTGCGCTCACGTGGCGTGTTACGTATTTCGAGTGGCGGCGGCCGCAGTCGCAGAAGCGGCGCCTGCAATAGAAGCACGCAACATACCTTGAATGGAGTGCTGATCACCAGTGCTTCGAAGAATGCGACGACCACAAAGGCAATGGAGGAGATGCCGCTGCAGCGGAGACTGGCTTCCTTCGAAGGACTCGCCACTGACGGAATGCCGACACGAGAACTCCTATCCTCACTGTTATCTTCTGGCCCCTCCTCTTCCCCTCCAGCCTCGTTTCCACTTAGACCACCACCTATCACCGACTTCCATTTCTGCGAGAACTACTTCCACCTCTTACCTTCTTGCCGTTTCTCCTTCTCTCGTCTCTTTTTCTTATTTTTGCTTTTCTGAGACTCGATCTAACAATCTTGACGTTTTTTCAGGAGATTGTTAATCTGTGGTGAAACTGATAACAATAATAATAATTCTAAATGCGTGCCGTATAGTTCGAAATTTCTTGCAATCACGATGGATGGGAACATAAATTGTAATCAAAGTCAAGCTAGTCACTTTGTGGTAACATGTGAGTAATAAAATTGTCTGACCGAGTAGCCCCCGGCTCAAATGTGTTTAAGTGCACATTTGATCTTTTACCCAGCGCACTTAAACCTCGGAATACGCCGCGAGTTTGCCGTATAAGAATGCAGTGGATTGCGAATAAAGATGGCACATTGTTGTCGACGCCTGGGAGATAACCACGCTTCGAGCCTGGCTGGGACGAAGCTCCAAAACGCGTCTGAGGGTGAATCTCGCTAGTAAGCTCGCGAAGGTGAAGCCCAAAACGTCTCAAATGTAGGTAAAAAGTGTAGGTTAGTGAAGCGAGAGAATCAAATATGATTAAAAAACAAATTAACAATAAAATGTAATTGTATTCAGAGACATAAGTATTTTTGGCACAATAGTTTTTCCCCAACTATAATACACGTGTTGTTTTAAAATTTTGTTTTTTTAAATTTCGGAAAATTATGTTGATTGACAAAGATTTTAAAGTTGAAAATTGAAAAAAAAATAAAAATGGCCCTCGAGTCTTTACTAGGTATAATGACATAAATAACATAAAAATATTGAGCGACGTAAAACCTTCGTAAAAGAGAAATGTCGCATAATGTAATAAAGTTTAAAGTTCTCAAATTATCAGCTAAAGTATTAAATGGATAGGTCTTGATGTCTTAATTTTCTTTTTTACTTAAGAATTTTATAAAATTTCTTTTTTTCTTCTTCCTTTGACATATTAATTCCTTCTCCTCTGTTAGCTGGATGAAGCAAAAGGGGTTATACTTATATTTCGTTACCTGGTATTTCACTCGATTCGTTTGTAAATGGTAAGAGGTTCGCGGTGTACTTGACAATTCGAAATTATCTCCGGTATTAAGCACAATCCGTGTCCCCTAATTCCACTCTACCAGAGAATCCACAAAATTCCATTGCAGGAAACTCTTTTTATTAGTGCGAGAGGTTTTGAGTGATAAGGATCATTACTCCCATTCTCACTTCGTTGCATCCCGAGGGGATATTTACAGTCGATTTACCCAATCATTTAAAGTAGTACTAACGTAGGAAGAATTAAATCTTAAATCGGAATTAGAAACACAGTAACATGTACTAATTGTGATTTCTACTTGATAAACATTCCTCACCAGCCACTTAAATGAAATAATTGAAATTATAATTGGGGTAATACTCTGCGTCTCATGGAAGAAACACTTACTTACAAAAATAATTTTGAAATCACGAAAGTGATAGATAACTTTTTTTTGTAAATTTTCTTCATTATTTTTTATATCACTTATTCATGTCCCCAGACATTACAAAAAGATATTTCACTTTTTCTGAGGGGTTATGCATAAATCACGAACAGTTGCGCTCGGTCACCATGTTTTTACATGCTTTTATGCATTTTCAAACAAATCAAGTAAGTTACTGAATAATGTTAACATTATTTTTATATTAACTACTAGATGTAAATTAATTTTGTTTTCATTATTTTAATGAATGTTGTTGTGTACACTACAATAAATAAACAATTACAATATAATGCAATAAACAATTACAATAAAAATAAAGGAAACAAAAGTATACATCCCAGTGATTTGACTAACATGCAACGCTAGCCCCATCTTAAGTTAAAAACAATGAGAAAATTCATTGATCTTCAGAAGAAATTATTGAGCTGTTTAACTCGAATATTTGGAATCGACCTCAAAATGTCAAGGGGTATCCGACCAAGGAATGTTTCTATTACGTTGAAACTCATATGGAGTGGCTATTATATGAGAGAGGCTAATCTCAACTCTACTTCTGGATTTCATGTGTTTATTGTTTTATGTCAATTAATCCGAAACATTTAATAGAAATGAATCATTTTGATGAAACAGTCTTTACTCTTCATCTATCCTCATTCGGAGTTCTAATCATCTTGAAATGCAACTCACATCAAATTATAGAAAAGAATGAATAATGTTTTAGATTGTTTTACCTGAGTCTCCAATTCTCGATAACGTAGGAATTTCGTATCATAATCTGGTGACATAAATATACTACAAACTAATTTTTTTGAATTCTTGTTTGAATTCTCTGTACACCTGTTTTTCAACCAAATGTTATGGAACGTTTTCGTAATGTGTTAGGCAACATCTCGCTGCAGACGTTCGTGTAGCAGATAGACATATCATACCTCATGCATTTTCTGAAGGTAATGAAAACAAAAAATTGCTTTATATTTTTTCCTTTGCACACGTGGTAATGCGTATGAAAGTATATCAATTCAGCGATAGTGAGAGTACCCTAAAATATTTGATCAACTATCAGGCAATGCCTATATTGTCGATTTTCCTCTCATTCAGTAATGTCATTTCATGTTTCATTGGCATGAATATCTTTAGGTATAACTTTATTCGGAAGATGCAATTTCATGACTAATGGGTATTAAGGTTTACTGTTACTCACAGAAGGTATATTATTATAATATACTAAACTATCACGCTTTATACCATAAAATTAGACATTTTGGTTCATTCAGTGAAGCTTCAAGGAATTTTTAAGAGATTTCATTGGATCATGAATCATTTCATCAAAGATTTCATTGGAATTAAAATTTTGTCGCATGGCAATGGTGATAAGTATATTCCTCCATTGAAATGCAAGTGCATTCCACTTAAAAGTCTCAAACTGCATTTTTACAAAAACGATGGTACAGTGAACTCACCGTAGATATAATACAATTTCGCAGTTTTGTAATTACATCCAGCATGAACAAACTAATTTAACATACGATATCGCAACTCTATCAGTCATGCAGGAAGCTGTTACCGTACCGCGTGTGACATGTTGAGTGATCAGATAAATAATTTCACTTTCCTAGCAATCTGCGGTTAAGGAACGAAAACGCAGCACAGCACAGCACGCCTTCCGGCGTATTAATCGTACGTTGTAAAAATCTGACCAACTACGAGTATATCACTAAAACGCTAATGAGGTAAAAATAAAAATATAGAAGAAATCTGAAATCTGACAAATAAATAATTGCATGTTTTGATTGTCATAATGTCGATGCAAAAAATAAGTAACAAATTTAAATAATAAAATAGAAGATAAAGTAATCTATATTACTTCGGGCCAGAAGAAGTGGCAATTATTAAATAAAACTGAAGCTAAGTCTATATTTGAAACAAAAACACACAAAACTGAGCTCATTAATTGACAAGAAAGAATAATCAGACTACAGACCACCATTCTTGGGAAACAATCTTTTAACTCTCCGGAATAAAGAAAGTGGTAATTTCACTACCGTATCCGCGGAAAAAGAGATAAATATATGCAAAACTTGCTATTTAAAATTTGGAACCCTATAGCAGATACAGAAAAAGCTCGAGTGTAAATTAAATGAGTTGGGGATGACTTCTTTGAGTTTTTTTATGTAAGTAATATTGATCAAGGTCAAATTTTTTCATTAACTATACTTTTATTTATTCGATTTACTTTAATCAATTGGGAGTATTGTATTGTTTCACCAATCTTTATGATATTTAAAGTAAAATCTTTTTCGCTGACATAGTCAGCATCTTCAGGCTAAGAATAAAAAGCAAAACAAAATTGGCAATAATAAGAAAAATACCATAATATGAATAATAATTGAAATAAAAATACGCGGAAATATTTAGAGGAGAAAATGTAAAAGAAGAAGAAGAAGAAGAGGAAGATGAAGCAAACCAGTAAATTGAATGAGATAGCTCTTTACTCACATAAATTCATTATTGAATTTAATTGTTTGCTTCTTCTTGTTTTACATTTTGTCCTTTAAATATTTCTGAGTATTCTTCTTTCAATTATTATTCTTTCAATAATGAAGATTGGTGAAACTATACAATGTTTACAATTTATTGATCTTGATTTACCAACCAATATGCTGCCAACTAGCCACCATTTATTTCGTTTATTTTATTTTGAAGAGCGGATGGACAATTTTAGCATCATTCAATGTTATTGGACTATTTACAGTGATATTTCTCTCGTGTTACGTCATTCCATTGTGTTTTTTTTCGTTCTTTGTTCTTTTGGAGAGGTTATCTTTCAAAACGTTCTTTCACCGTTATAATGATCTGGATATTTAAACTGTTTTATGAAGAAATATGATCTTGAATTTTCATTTGTTTGATCCATATCTGCGACAAAAAATTTCGAGATTCGTTGAGTTGTTGGGAGAACGAATCCTTTTTCTTCTTTTTTTTCATTGAGCAAAAACATTTGTGGAGATCTTTTCTTCGTTTATATGCGAGACGTGACTACGAATCTGTTTTTTCTCATTTATTTCACAATTCCTTCACGTTTTTTTACTGAATCACATTACTTCTCGGTATTTATTGTCCGTAGAAATAAATATTTTGAAGGTTTTTCTTCCACGTTTCCGCAAGGGTTCTAGCTATTATTCATTATTTAATTGACTATTTCCAGCCAGAGATTCTGACGGTCTGAGGTGGTGATCGTCTCTGAAGCCAAATGTTATGGATTCGAATCCCGGAAGAAGTATAGTTGCTTGCCTCATGTGTTGTACTCAATGGGATACAAATCTATAGTTTGACTGGTATGAAAATCTGTAGAACGGAAATTTACGTGTTTGTTTTCGGAAAGCACGCTGGGGGTAATAGCAGTTCATTGAGTGTCGGCGTTGCAAATGTAAAGTGTCGCGCTTCCGGTGGCTCAGGGGCTAGCATGTTGCTCGTTACAGAGTTACTCCGGGTTAAGTTCCCAGCGGGGCGAGAAAAAGAAGAAGTAACTTTTCACTTCGATGTCCCAGTTTAAAGCCGAATCCTCCACCTTGCATCACTAACTCCTACTATTGCTAACTAATACTACTACCTCCTCCACGTGGGCCAAGTTGATGGTAAACTCTGCTAACCGGCCCAACTACTAACACTAGCCCCTACGACCCACCTTCCACCTCCTATCGCCCCATGTATATAAGCTTTAATAGCATGTTACATTTCCCATTTACAAATAATACAAAAAAATGTTAGGCGGGAAGATACAGCGACTTTCTTTACGGAGATCTCTTTCTCAAATTATTTATCAAATAATGGAAGTACGTGTGTGAAGCGATCGAGAATAAATCAATTCAACTCCTGGTGACACCGAATGAGTTCAACTAGTGAATCTATAGTTTCAAAAATAAACTAATAAAATGTCATATGAATATTGAAATGAGTTATCACCTTACAAACTGAAAATCACAAATAAAGTGAGAGTAATTCTTCCACGTTGTTGCGGTTTACCACAGCTTTTGTTGATAGCTTTTTCCTGCCGGAGGAAATCACTATTTCCGGTTCCCGCCTATCGTGTTACGGCGAATGCAGATGACAATTTTGAAAATTGCTGATTCTCAACCGAAACAGTAGAATAAACGTTATGTAATGTAAGGCATAATATTCGTTGTGGGATATAAGAGGATCAATTTTGAACTGAGAATCATGAAATGTGGGTAATACCTAGAACGGAGGGGCAGTTATCTTTTTTCGAAATCTATTAGCCTTTAATAATCTCGTCATATCTTTAATATTTCCAGTTGGGAACGAAAATTTTTGAAACATGAATAAATTACGATTATTCAAAACTTCACGAATTGTTATAGGTGTTTGACTAATGCTTGTAGGTGTGAAGTGCTTCGTCATTAGTATGTCCAATACATGTAGAAATGCGAAACTAGAGAACAGAGCGGTAGTTATTGAGATTTTATGAATGATTCATTTGTTGTCAGTATGATGTATACAGTATAAATCCTCTTGATTCTTTCCAATTTCATTGAAAAATCTTGGTGTAAATTCTTATTGATGTATCAAAACCTTTGAGATATTACGAGAAGTGGATGGGCATGATATTGTTTCAGTGGAATAGGTCAAGAAATGAAAAAAATGGTGTAAAACATTTGGAGAGAGTTTTACAACATTACAAATGGGTAATTCACTCGCTAGTGTACTTCCGACATTAAATAATTGATGTGGTTTGCAGAAGAACTCACATGGTTATTTTCTGTGATTTTGTTGTCAAAGTAAATATAATCTACTAATGGCGCTTATTGGCATTGTGCCTAGTAAGCACAACTATTTAGTAGTTCCCTTTAACTGTCTTTTCAATGCCACCGCGCAGACACTCATCAAAATTGCGATTGAGAAACAAATGTCCATCATAATATTAGTCAATAGTTTCTTTGATGATAATCGAAGTGATGACACAACTTCAGTGGAGTCGCTGTATAGTCAAGTGTATTATTCATCGTAGTATCACGAAAGTACAAAATTTACTTGAACTGTCAAAAAATTCCACTCATTTGTCTGTCAATCGTGATTTCGTTATCAGTCATATTTACTCACTTTGTTTTGACAAATAGATTTTATCTATAGTCGGATTGTAACAATGTATATTTAAAACAAAATGGACAAAGGGATTTTAATTAACTATAAAACATGTATAACAAATGTTTTATCCAGAGAAAACATCATATAAACGACAAGGATGCATTAAATATTTCCTGTAGTGAGACTCGATCCGTCAGACCAAGGAACGATCATATAGAGTGATATATTGCCAATTTATTTTACAATCTATGTAGGCTTATTGCATCTAGCGTTTAATTATAAAATAAAGTTAAATTCATGTGTAGGATTAAATTCTGTCACAAATAAAGATAGCAGAAAACGTAGGTTACGAAATTTCAGATTACATATGTGGAGTAACGCAGAAACTCAACAGGAATTCATTATATACGTAATTTTTAATACTAAAAGCTTTAAAAAATTATTCTTCTCTGAAATCAGACCACGTTAGATCGCTTTTTATCTCAATATTCTTCTCTTTTAAGAGATATATTTAAATATGAGATTCTCATCATATTTCACAGAGCAAATTTTCCAGAAATATACTATTATATTTCTGGGATATACGGGTATAGGATAAACCACATACACACCATATGCTATACCATTACACAGGATGTTTATATCCGTCAAAAACAGAGTTTACTTATCTCTATTTGTCGCCTCCTAACCGAAGAAAGGACACTGAACTTTCATAATCAGCATCGGAGTCGTAACACATGTGTTTCCAGGTAAATTAACCTTCATAGAAAATAAAGTATTGCACGCCAGAAGACGAATATGCTATTTTGGCTACGACTCCGTGAGTTTTGCAGATGATCGGTAATTTCAATAATTGGCGAATGCCAAACCGATAATTATTGCCGTTATTCGAGAGCGTTCTGTATTACTACATTCAAATAGAGAATATGCATTATGATTGAAATACATGCTAACGAATTTTCATCCCAATTGCAATATTTTTGTATCCAAATCTTGTCTAATATGCAATTGAAACGAATCAAAATGTGATTGGGTCCCAAAAACTAATTCACTGCGTTTCTAACTTTTTCTACTCATTTACAACATCATTTACAGGATTTGTTAATATATTTATAAGTAAAATGAGTTAAATATAATTCCCAAATCTTATGTATACACAGTACTTTTTGATAAATGTACAAGTATTATTATTTTATTTATCAAAAGAGACTAAGATAATGGAATTATATTGCTCTCATGATGCTTAAAAAAAGGACAATGTTCACTCTCAAATTACCTCTGCGGAAAGAAGAAAATTTCTTTTATTACCGTTTTCCCTATCTCTTCGAAAATACATCGTGAAACATCGTGAAACATCGTGAAACGCAGTAACACGATGAAGAGAAATGAACTACATGATTATTATTGTCTTGATTATTCTTGGTAATGATATTTGTCATCATTCCGACCGTCCAGAAATGGTGTCGACTATGGAAGGTGAAGGAATGACGTTGCGCAGGTAGACACCCATGCATTTGATTCAGGAGATCCCGTATTCGATTCCCGATTCTTTGCCATTGCTGGCTGAAGTTATGAGTATTGAAGTAACAAACAAAAATATATTAATAAAATATGAGATAATGTGTAGAGAAACATCCGATTCTGGAGATGTTATGTTCTTATAGTAACAGGCAATATTCCGATAAAAATGCTTTCCGGTAATAGAGATTTCGAAAGATATTTTTGTGTCAATAAAAAGTACCCTTACAATATATTAAGTGTCTCCTGTGATGACAAATTCTGTAATATTTTCTGTACTTGAAATTTTAAAAATAAAATTTTAAAAATATCAAAAAATTCTCACCGACTTTGAGACATATAGCTCTGTACGAGTTCTTAATAAAAATGAGGCCCCAAATCAAGATTTTATTTTTACGAGTTTTGTTGCATCAAAAAAAGAATTTAAGACTAATCCACACAGACAATGACCCGTTGTGTCTCTCCTCTCATGAAGTAGGTATTGATTTTTTCTGACTATTGTGTGTATATTTAATTTTTCTCTTTCCCATCTCTCGCTCTCCGAAACAAGTACGTTATAATGGGTATTCATTCCCATGTAATTTCTAGTTACATTTGTGTCCCATGTTAGTTCTAACATTATTTCTGTTATGTTACTGCTTGTAACAACTTACTTTTATGATTGTTGAATTGTTTGCAAAGTACTACGGGTTTTCCTTTTCATATTCTTGATTCTCTGCACTAGTAAATCACGAAGACGATGTCGTATCTATAAAATATTTCTTATAACCACATACACAATCCCATGCGTTTCTCCTTGCGCCTCAGAAGTCCATATAAAATTATAATGCACTCTCATTCTTTTAATGTTCTGAGTTAATTTTTCCATTTTTTCTTGAAGATTGCTCCCATTTCAAAAACCTTAAAAAGTAAAAACGTACTTTAAAATAAACAGATGTGGTTAATATTCGGATTATAATAAGAAATTCTTAGCTCACTTTCTACATTTCGCACCACAATCCTGATAAATAGCTTAAATTGTGTATTACCCAGTTCCTCTGTTTTTTAATCTAAGAAATGGATGTTAACATTTTGAAGTCTAAAATCTGTACTCCATACTAATATATCTTACTCCATACTAAAATCGAACAACCGGATGAAAGTCATGTGGAATATTGTTAACAATTACACGTCAACTTCTGAAAATCGCGAAGAAAATGTTTCTTTACGCAAAATGGCATGGCAAAATCGTATCAACTCCTCAGGACATCGCAAGTTTGTTTAATTCTCACTTCTCAGAAGTTGGTAAAATAACGAACTCAATATATCCAAATCAATGTCCTCCAATTATATCGACCCACATACCCAATTCTATGTTCACTTCCGAAACTAACGCCAATGAAGTCATGGGAATCATCAGCTCCTTAAAAAACAAATTTTCAACAGGCATATATGATATACCTGAGTTTATTGTTAAATTTTCGTCCCACGCTATATTAAATCAACTCATAAATACTTTTAATAGTTCTTTATCGGAAGGGGTGTTTCCCAACATATTTAAGAGAGCTAAAGTGAAACCTTTACACAAGAAAGGAAACAAACTTAATATTGGAAATTACCGACCAATATCTCTACTACCCACTTTCTCAAAAATCCTAGAAAAATTGTTCTATACGCGTCTTCTAGAATTTTTATCCAAAAATAACATTCTCTCTGACGATCAACACGGTTTTAGGAAATCATTTTCCACTACAAGCGCCATATTTTTCTTCTTAAACGATGTTACCACATCTCTAGA
>NNCF01126524.1:137121-186081 GCA_002313205.1 Laupala kohalensis
CTACACTGTAAAAGAATTTATTGATTTTAATAAAAGTTAAATTCGTCTTGTACTTTATCATGCCATTGCTGTAGTACTTTTTTAAATAACTTATAACAATTTCAAAAACTATTTTCTTGCATGATTGTGTTGCCGTATGGCTCATATTAATTTAGTTGTGTGTGTATTCAACTTTGGCACGGTTGTGTACATTAATTCTGTAGCCCCATCCTGGCCCGGGTTTTTCTCGGTTTTTCCTTCGGGTAGGGGCGGATTTATTATGCAGGTTTTCTAGGCTTTGTCTAGGGGTATGTTTATTGTAACAATAAATCGTGAATTTAGTGTTATTTCAACTCTTATGATTTTTAAACACTATACTCAGAATAATCTATAATTTGATAATAACTTGTACATGTAATTTTTTTCCTAAAATTACAAACATATTGACATTCTATTAGTATTATAACTCGCAGCTAACTTTTTATCTTATCTAGGAACTTGTACTGCTTTTTGACAATAAATTTATTATATCAATGCGAAAGGTGAAAGTGTGCCTGTCTGCGCTACCGGATGACGACTAAACCGCTGAACCAATCGCGATTAAACTCTTCCCTACCGAAATTTTGATGTCCAGATTGAACATAGGCTAACTATTTTCTTAAAATATGTGGAAAGAGATATAAAATGTTTTTTGACGATAAATGTCGAGAAATTTGGGGGAAAATCCACTAAATTCGCTTACGCTGCCTTTAGAATTAGAGATAGATTAAACTGGCAATATTGTTTGTCTCTAAGTGTTCTACAACAATGTCCGCAACAGCATGTGTCTATCTACAATGTGAACCTAATTTATCGAAAAAAAATATGAAGAATAGAAAAAGTTAAAAGCTTCAATTTAAGAGAGTAATTTAAGAAGGAAAGAATCAATAATCATGAAATTTAACATTTTTTGTGTTTTGTGCATTTAGAAAGTGAAAAATCGGCTTTACATCGTTAAATTTGGATATAGTTTAGATATTACAAGAGTTTTAAGGAAAGTGTGCAGCCGCGCTGCCGCCATTGGAGCCTTGCTTTGGAAGCGAAAATTGATTGGTAAGGCTCCTGATGAGTGTGTTGGTTGTATTTGACATGAAATGCTTGCGATGACTAGAGATACTTCCGATGTTACATGAGAGTTGCGCTACCATTGGAGATGGGGCTATCAACAGTTCTAGAGCCCCCATGGGTACAGAGAGAGAAGAAGGGTCATATAAAAAATGCTTAATCGAGAAAGGCGAGTTTAATCCATAGATTTCGGGTTTGTTAGATAAACAGCGAAATGATGCTGTAAGAATACAAGTGCAGCACATATGGGGGTAAAATACCCCTAACTCTCCTAAGCGTGAAGTGGTGTGATAGACTAATTGGTGACGTTTTAAATGATTTGTTTTGTCACGTCAAGTTAACGTTGCTTGCTCAAGGATAGTTTCATCCAAGGATTTCTTTATTCTTGCTGCTGGAGTTGAAACTCAAAATGTTCTATACAATCAAGTTTTGTATTAAATTTGCATTATGAATGTGTAAAATTAGATTCCTGTATATTTGTTATAAAACAGTAAGTAAAATAAATTTGATCTTACATAACAGATTTTATTTTCTCCTGAGTAAAATAAGATTGATCGAACGCGTAAGAAGAATCCTGGGTAACAACAGGTAATCATCTAGTTATCATCCAAAGGTATACACGATATAAAGAGAATGTGCCATTTATTTTAGAAACGACTCAATATTATTTGAATAATTTAAAGCTATAGTATTTATGGTGCGCAAATACGGCCATGTCTCTGGAATGATTTGTTTTTGTGGAATGAACTCTGCTAAGCTTACGCATGGAACATTATTTGGGATGGATTTTGTAACCATCTCCTATTTATAAATCTCTTAAATTGCGGTGAAATTCACCACTAGGTAAATGTCATTTAACATAACATTTATCTCAGGTCATTTAACATAACATAATTCATCTCCTATTTACTTTATTTCCTATTTATTGGTTAAATTTCCTGTTTACTCATGTAAAAATAAAACTATAAATTTTGTGTTCTAAACGCAAAATCCATTCTCATTATTGTAAATGTTGAAAGTTTGATTAAATTTCCAGAACATAGAGTTTAAAAATTGAAAAAACAAAAACCTCTTTATGTCGGTTTCAGTTGTGAAAAACTATTGTCCTTTTTTTAGGCTTTTTTTCATATAATCACTGGAAAGAACTCTAAGACAACCCTAACTGAACCACATAAGCTCTTTTAAATTACGAAATCAATTGCTAGTCGCACGAAGGACGTACTTATCAGCGAATGAATTGATCGAATTGTCAATGCAAATTCGCCGAATTTCGGAAAGAGAAACACGCATAATTCTCATCTGAACGCAGAAAGATTATTTGGCCAGACGTAATATTCTCATTGATTTAACGTAACATTCTCATTGATTCCGAAAAATTTCACATAGTAATAGACATGAAATTTTTTCTCATCTTAACTACTTATTTACCAAGCAGGATATCTAGTGCACACTTTATTTCGTTTTACTACGAAGATCGAATAGCCAGATCAAAAGCATGTACATCATTTTCTCTTGGAGCTATTCCGATCAGAGCATCAAAACTTTTCGAATTCAAAAGAGGATTGTTCGGATAATCTGTAAATCTATCCCCCGAAACTCTTGTCAAACTTTATTTGACTAAATATATTGACACTTCCACGGATTATGAAATAGTTGTGGTTGTTAAGATCGGGTTACTAAAACGCTTGTACGAAACTGTCTTGTTCACAATTTTGATTTATAAACACAATACACGCAATAGGGTTGAAATTCATCGACCTAGTGTCAACCACTCTCCGTCAAACTGTACCATTGCTTCTACACTGTCAAAAAATTCATTGATTTTAATATAAGTTGAGATGGATTTTTATTTTCCATCAAATGTTTATTTTTATTATTAATTTAAATATTAAATACGTCAATTCATTTCGTACTTAATTATAGCATTGCTGTAGTACTTTCAAATTAACTGATTCATTTTAACTTTTTACTATTGTTTCTTACTATCCATATAAGTTTCGTTCTATCTGTTCTCAATTTTTATCTGTAGCAAGGTTGTGTACATTCATTCTGGAACCCCATCCTGGCCTGAGATTTATCCGGTTTCCTTCGGGTAGAGTCGGATTTAATATACAATATTTCTTGGCTCTGGCCTAGGGGCGGTAGTCTCGCAAATACTATTGTTACATTAATTTCGATTTATAAACAATAATTTCCCAATAATCTTGAAAATACATATTTTTGAAATAACTTTTTAATATGTTTAATACAAATTTGTTCGTATTCTGTTTATATTATAACATGTAACTAGCAATTTTATTCTTATCTTAGGATTGAGCTAAGATTTTAAAGCTTCCTCTGCCTTAGAGCCCTAGATCGGGAAACATAGGATGATCTTTTGCTTGCTTCCTTCTGAAGAATAAATTTGTTTATTGACCTCAATGTGGTCATACGTAGTTTGTACAAAACCATATACGTATAGAAATGTGCTACTGAGTAACCAGATGTATCGTATAACATCTAATACATAATCCTAATTTGTTGCAAAGACTTGAATCTATCCGGTTCCTAGCTTTTATATTTATATAAAAGAAGAGCTATTTATTTCTATTATTATTATTTAATTAAATTATAAATTAATCATGTTACGTCGAATGAAAATGGGAGACGGGACCGGAGTTCGAACCCGGGACCTTGAGCTTAGCGCGCTCATGCGCCTACTGACTGCGCCATCCCGTTCGCCTCTCGGGCCCGTCTACCATTCTCATTCAACTTAGACGGGTTCGAACCCCGGTCCTGTCTCCCATTTTCATTCGACGTAACATGATTAATCTGTTACCTCGCGGTGAGGTTCACCGCAATCTAAGGGATTTCTATGTTAAATTATAAACTTTTACGACGTTTTAAATACAAACAACTATTTTCCTCACAACGTTTTCGAAAGGATTTTTTCGTTCGTAAGGTGATTACATATACATTTATTTGTCTCTAAAATATCGTATTAGTTGAATTTATATAATCCAGTTAACCAGAATATAAAAAAGTCTGTATTAGAAAGTTGTTTGTGATGACATGATGCTCTTATTATTTATGAGCAGATCTATCATAAAAATACAACTAAAACACACAATGAGTACTCTCGTACCACTTTATTTAGAAAAATCAATAAGCCACATAATACTTGTAATGGCTCAATATGAAGCAAAAAAAAACACACGAAACTATCTATGGTAATTTTTTTGTTTAAATAATTCAGGGACGGAATATACTCCATCAAATCCACTTGATCGTGAAGATGAGGTCGAGAGGATATTGCTTCGTACCTATCACAGCGTATCACAGGAGGAAACTGCAGAATGCTATAATGTCCTTTTGTCTTCTCGGGATTAATGGCGCACGGCGTGGATAAACACGGCCGTGTGAAGCTGAACCGAGGTAATGAGGTGCTTATCAGGTTCAAGACACGTGTCGCAATTATGTTCTGTGATTGATTTCTATAATGTGAGCGGAAGCGGAACAGGTGTTTTCCCTCGCGGAGAAAGGAATTGGTAGTTAGAAAAGAGGATGAATATGAACATGGGCGTCTCAAGGGGAGTGGAGAACAAAAGGGATCAATCAGTACTTCTCTATGTGACTGACGAAAAAGCCGGAACTGTCCAATATGTGAGTCACTTTTATCTCTTTCTTTTTCTTGTCGATTGTTTTGTCAATTGTCAAATATTTAGTTAATTGTTTTGTTGGATCATCTAAATGATATATTAATAATATTGTTCTACATGCATTATTCATGGTTCTTGGGAACAGGCATTTTCCTACATTTTCAATCGATAAATGATTCATTTCTTGTAAACTTATGATTTATTAGTAGGGAAGATTTAACAGAAACAAATTTCTCTTCTATTTGCTAATCATATAATTGTTGAAAGACTAAAGAAACCGAGAATCCCTCCACTTCTCTGCGTTAAGCAAGTGCGGCACGTAGCGTAATGTCTAGCGTACTTACCTTCTATCTCTGGTGACGCTGGTTCAAACAGTCCTAAATGACGATCCAAGTAGAATTTGCGGTCGTGGACGAAGCGGGTTCGCGGCAGGTTTTCTCGGGGCACTCCCGTTTTCCCTACCACTAATTCACTCATCATCATTTCACCTCATTTGCATGACATTCTCGTCATCCCTGTCATATAGGAGGCAGCCTGAGAACAGGCAATGGTCGTGTGCAACGACCAGGGCACAGAGGAATCTCAACGAGGTGTCCCCGATGCAGCAAATGCTTTTAGAAATCAACTACCCCAGAAGTAATTCTGACACGATTACGTACATACATCTGTGCAGTTCGTTAAGGTTCGTTTTTGTCGGTTTTATCTCATTTTATGTCAAAATATATAGATAATTTGCAGTGCAAGTAGACTACTTTTAACATTTCAATTGGTTATATTAAGTAAGACATTGCGAAAAAAAAACTCTACTGATTAAACGGAACCAATCATTTACCAGACTTAACTATCATAATACGTAATTATTACATATTTACTACAATTTCTCGTAGAGTGTTTGCTATATTTCCTAAAACGGCGGAGTTTCTTCATTAATTATATTTTGAAAGCAATAGACAACAAATTTGATGGTTAAAATACACATGTTTTGATCTATAAACCATATTAAAAATCCAGCCAGAGATGGTTTCTTGCGTTTTTTTGTCATCCTTGAATCATTGTGAATTATTGTATAGATCGAACTCATTGCTAAGCAGCAGTGATGATGAATTGCACATTTAATTTACGGATTCGTTTTCGATTCGAGATTGAGTTTACCAACTGTTTCTCGATTAAGTATGTTTTCCGAAGATTCGATATATCTTTAGTATTAAATATTTTCTTTGCTCTATGTAAATATCTCTTTATTACACCGAGAACGGACTGACACCCCCGGAGAGCAAGTAACAAAGCAAAACTCATCCATTCAGATATTTCGAGTAAATTGAAAATTTGACCAATCATCTAATAAATTTATTATCTGGAGTCCAGCAAATGTGCAACGTTGAATCAGTGAGGTTACATATAATTAAATGTTACGAATGATTACTTTCAACCACGTAAAATACGTATAACCAAAACAAAAATCATTGAGACGTTTTTCTAAAGCTTTAGTTTTTCTGAACGCAGTACATGTTAATTGAGAGCAATATTTCCATTCGGCGTTTCAGTCCTGTTGATTTTTGTTTCACAAAACCACTGCCCATGAGAGGCGGCATGAATACAGGGCTCTATCTATGTAACAGTTTTTTATAACTGCATAAGTTTCTGTATCGTAAACAAATTGATTAATGTTGAATGAAATCCCCAGAATGAACAAAAATATATCTCTACGGAATAAAGTTGACGGAAATGCTTCCCTGACAACTTCAAAATAATTACATTAATTGTTTCTCCCTCTCTATTAAATGAAGTCAGCACTATTTATTCTGACAAAATAGTCCTTATAGATTACTGACTAGTATCTTTTGTTAACGCGGATATGAGTTATTTTATGACAATGTGTTGATGAATAGGTGGATTCACACTTCCAGACTTTTACCAATATTCACTGCGAACATTCATTTTCTTAGGAAATGTTCCTGGCTGGTTACAATTCATGTTTTGAAAACTGTTCCCTGGAAACTCATTCTTTGTTGCTCCTGTATACGTATTTTGAATGGTCTTTGTGTTTTCTTCTTCTTCGGATAGAGTATATTCATCTTTGGAATCATCTGTCTCTGAAGATACTTGAGTTTGAATGGTAGACTTTTTACCGTTATCTAGGCCTCTCACGGGAGTTCCAGAATGGAATTCGTCTCCGGAGTTGACCGTTACTCCAGTTGCGATTCCCAATTTTTTATTCCTCCACGCTTTGAGGATTTCGTCCTTCCTTTGTGCCAATCGAACAGATGTAGGACATAAGTGGCTCACATCCCTTTCTCGTTTGTGTCTATTTCTGGGGCGAGTGGGCAGAGCGGCGGGTTCACCCACTGGCACTTCCAATGCTACGTCTTCCATGCTTTTTCCAATAATTTATTTATTCTGAAAAATAAATTTAAAATATTAAAATTGATCTAAATCATTGCATTGGTACTGTAAAATTAACAAAAAAGTTACAGTTCATTTCGTGAAGTAATTTTTAAATGATAACACATTAATCAATTGTTTTAATATTATAACACTTTTAACGGATTGATTTGTTAAAAAATGTAAATTTCATAAATTATAAATCAAAATAGAATACAATGTATTACAAAAGTATAAATCTTAAAGGGCATGTAATAAACTTATTTCCTCCGGTATTTTTCGGTGCAGAGTGGGGAAAAATTTATTCGGATATAATGTAGGCTTTTTGAATTAAGTAGAAAATATAAAAATAAAGTACCTTTTTGTTACATTATTGTGAGATCAACTTTGTAAGTTCATCATGTGTTATGCATTGGATTGTTTATTCCATACGATGATATAGTTCGTCGTAGAAATTACGAAGTAATACTAGCTCGGTCATCCGGATATCAGCTTAGGCAACAATAATTAGCTATCACATTTCTTGAAACACCCTCTCATACATAGACATGTAATTTGGTTTAAAAGTTCAGTTATTTTCAATGATATGCTGAAACATATTTAACAAAAGACGAACAGCGAATTGTTGATAATGAATAATATTTACATTTTCTATTAATCTTTTGTGTTACGATCTATTAACACCAATTTCCGAATAGTCTATATTTCGATAATAATTCGTCCTTGTGAAATTAATTTTTTGTCTTAAATTACAAATTTGTTGATATTCTTTAAGTATTATAACACGTAGCTAACTTTCTATCTCATCTGCAGTTTGCTTTAATTTTTCAATCCGCTTCTGCCTTAGGGCCCTTGATCAGAATTGATGGGATTGTCCCTAGCTTGCTTCCGAAGAGTAAATTAATTTATTGTTCTCCACGTGGCCATACGCAGTTTGTACTGCATTTTGACAATAAATTATTTATTTGTCAATAAATTATTTGTGTAATTAGTGTTAACGCCTAAAATTCAGAGGGTTTATTTGTTCGTCCTAAAACCTTTTAGTTACGCTTTATACATTTTAATGTCGTTAATGTCTTGAAAAACATTTTTATCAATTAGATAAACATGAGAAGTTGTACGGATAACGTATATCAAGCATTTATGTGCAAGGTATTAAAAACAAAACAAAAACTTGGGAATGAATAACGTATCATAATGAAACAACGATGATAAAGAGGCCATTGAACGTATTGTATCTCTGGTAATAATGGGAATTATTTTGTTGTTTCAAAATGTGTGAAATTCAATAATCTATCAATTATAATATAAAACATTCAAATATGTACTTGAATTAATATTTTTACTAATGAACTGCATTAATTTGTAAAATTAATGTTACTTCATTTTGTATCGTAACTAAACTGCATTTGCAATAATTCATTGAACGTTGTGTTTTTCAGTGAGGCTATAACTTTTAATCAAAATTCTTGTATATATTTAGATACTTACTACATTCCAAATGCTATTCTTAATAAACTTAGGTATTACATTATTATGTTTACATCTAATAAGAAACTGAACCTGTATAACAAGAGTGAGGATCTTAACATTTACCCTCATATATTCCTTAAGATGTGGTTTCGCACATGGATGTACAAAATCAAGAAAACCTACCATATTGAAATCTTGCATAAATCCAGAAAGTTATATTACCGACAAGACACAGGGTTATTTGTTAATTATGTATGAAATTTAAGATATTTGAATTAACAATATTTACTGACAAAACTCTCCGTTAATGCGTGAAATAAAGCGATAATAACCGTTAGCGCAAACGACAAAATTTGAAATACAGTTGTACCCCTTTGCATTCATGAAATATCGTAAAACTGTTTTCAAATATTTCATCTAATATTATTAAGGATGAAAACTGAGATTATATCTCAATTACGTTGTTTTCGTCTGACATCACACAACTTGATGTGTGCCAGACAGTTCCAGTTGAGGAACCGTTGCAACGGTTCTGTGACAGCTGTAAAGTAGTTTCACTAATCACTTCCGTTGCAACGAATCTGTCGCGACAGTTGCACTCGGATTCGCTAAACTGTGTTATTGTAACGAGTGTGTCTCCATTTGTATTCTAGAGTTATAACGTTCAAAGGAATTACAAGTGTTATAAGCTGACGTTTAACACTAATTTACTTAGATTACACAGGCACATAAAAAGAGAAAGAAGGTATCTTCCAAAGACTCGATCTGTTTGCTTATGTATTTTGATGCGCTGAATCTGAGCCACGGGTCAGAATTGCTTCATCACTCTCCATTCTTTTACATCGCAAAAAACCCGTCCATAAACATATAAATTAAAACAAAGTCTGGGGCGTGATGGAGCAATTCTGAATTCGGATTCTGATTCAGTGCGTCAAATACATAGGTTTGGTCTTTGTAACAAACCATTTTTTTGTACGTGTGTTATAGGGAAGCATGTGCTATAATCTGAAATCCATGACGAAAAAAAGTCTCATTCAGAGGTTATTCTGAACTCTGCAGACACGCGTGAATGCCACGTCATCGCGAGAACGATGTCACTATGGTCCAGCTACGCAAGACAGATCTCACTCCACAGCTCTCGTTGCAACAACTTGTCGCGGTTCCAAGCGGAACAGTTATCTTCGTTCCAACGACGTCACAGCGAGACCGTTCCAATTGAAGTGGTAACCATTGGAGGTAGTTCCAGTTGCAACGACTCGCCTCTACATACAACTGATAATTAATCAATATAACGACCTCAAAAGTATACTTGTTTATTCCGTAGGATTCAGAAACATGTTTCGATCTGACAAATACGAAATTGTCAAAAGTATTTCGGTTATTCAATACAAACACTTGATGATGACCTAAACACAGATCGAAACGTCGAGTTTGTGAATCCTTTCAAATAAAAAAGTCTACTTTAAAGCTCAACATCTCATTTATTTCGTACAAAATAATAAAAATAGCAAAAATTCGAAAAAAAAAAAAAGAATTTCTCCTGAGTTAACCCTTTCAATATTACTTTTTTCAAAGTCTTTTCTATATGTCATTGCAAGATCCTGTCACAACTTCAAGGTTCCAAAATTTAGTTTCTTTTTATGAATGAGTCATTCAGTTACTCAAGACAACGCCGATAAATATACAGATCCTGTATGATATAAAATCCATAATATAATATAAAAAAGTGACAAAAAGGAACTGCAAACTCTTTTCGCAAAGTATCCGTGTCCTCCTTCCGATGGCCTTGGGAGTGGGCGTGTTCGTCCCGACTGAGGCGATGTTCGTCGGAGGTCGGTCGACGTCTCAGGAGGCCGATCCGTCAGGGCAGATGACGCGTCGGAGTAGGATACAGCGCATCTGCGTCCTCGGGGCGTATAAATACAAACAACAATTACCCGCGCCCGCACCACCTCCTCAGGCACAGCGTCGGTTCCAGAGGTCCCTTGTTTTCCTAAATATTTGGAGCGTCAAGTTCACAAGGCAAGGAGTAGAGTCGCGCACCTGGTGAGACATCGGACTTCTTCACGTGGTCCGCTGTGCGTTTATCCTTGTGGGATTTAACACGGAGAGTGCTGCGAAGGACATTGTGTGAATGGGCTCGAAGGAGTAAAAGATGCTCAAGTTGGCTAACCTGTCTCCAACATTTATGTTCGACACTCAACTTTTAATTCACACTTGCATCATAAAGAAAAAAATGGAGCTCTATTTTCTAGTTTTCCTGTGATTTAAATGCAACAATTTATTTTTTATTTTATCATTGTAGATATATATTTGTCGACACAACACGATGCATTGAATTCATTTCTGAAGTTTCTAGAACTGTATTATTCTTTGGTTGGATGAAAAACTGTCAGGTTTACGATCAAAATACATGAATAAAATTTGTCAAAAAAAGCAGTTGCAAACTGCGTATGACCGCGTGGAGGAAATGAACTGATTTACTTTCTGGGAGCGAGCAAGGGACCACCCCGTCAATGCTGACCAAGGGTCCAAGGACAATGGCGGATTTAATGTGTTTCTTTAACTCATTTTCCCTTGTCTTGAAGGGATTGGGGATGGAGGATGATAGGATTTCTCTTTTTGGTTTAGTAGGGGAATTATAAGGGTGCCGGATGCTCTTCCTGACGCATCTCCCCGAGGCGGGTGATACATGAGTGACATGAGGGCGAATGATGATTGGTGAATGTTGTGGTGGAATGAAAGGTAGGGCAAACGGGAGCAGTGGAGGATTTAATATTTATAAAAGTTCTTTCACAAATGCTCTTACTACTTCCAAAATGTCGTAGGTATTAAATGCTATTACAATTCGAATTTAATAGTAACAATGGTATTAATGGCGTTCGCATCTATGTATAAATCCGCCACTACTTGAAAAGAAACCCAGGTCAGGATGGGGCTAGTTGAATTAGCTTTCTATCTAGTTGAAATAGCTGTATGTCTAGTTGAAATAGTTCTATGGAGAAAACCATAGCTATACGAGACTCTAAAACGCATAAATGTCAATTGAATTGATGTACTTCAATGATACGAATTCCAAAACTAACCCTGAGGTCAGTTAAATCATTTAATGAGTTTTATATTATTTAAAAATGAGTTTTATATGTTTGTTTTGCAGCGCAAAATTATTTCAGATGAATTACAAATTATATATATATATAAGGATCTTTCCTTGATAGAAAAATGAAAATTAATAAATTGAATAATTAATTAATGAAGAGTAAATGCTATTAAAGGAATCTGTGGTACAAGTAAGTGTCCAAATTTTCAACTATCTTAGTAAAATCTGTTGTAGTAAAATGACTTAAGACTACGTATTTTATCACTGAGAGGCGTCTTAGAGAAAATCGTTGAAAATATCGAAGTTTATAATTTATTAATAATGAAATTTATAAGTCATAATCAAGGGAAATATGAATTTTTTCTGCTATATGAAATATAAATTCTTAGATATTTCCTAGTGATATTTTATTCTGTATGTTTATTTCCTAGTGAGATATATTATTTCCATCTCCCTTTACGACGTTTCTGCGAATAAATCATAGCTAGTCTTTAAAATCACTTGTTGATATTCCTTGCGATTTTCGGTGTATTATGGCTGGAAGCCTGTCAAGAAAGCAACTCGTTGGTGTTCTTTATTTGCAGAATACACGTGAAACTATGTTAAAAGGGAATACATAGCTCGAGCCATCATTATCTCAGCTGGCGAAACGTTTTGACTTCAGTGCGTCGCGATATCAATGATATCATCACAATAAATTCTTTCCTCTTTCAATATTTCGTAATATGTAGTGGGTTAAGATACAGTCTAAAAATTCCTTTTATCATTTTTACGCTGAATGAATTCAATTTTTATGTATGTTGGACGAAGGGAAAAGAAATTTTGGCAATTCTGAACACTGGCGTGACCTACATTTTTCGACTGAATGCTAAGATAAGAACAGTGGCACAGGGACGTTGTACTCATGATAATAAATATTTAAGGAATAACGTTTGAAATTGACAACCTTCATCACAAATGTTGAAAGTTGGTAATTCATTCAACTATTCACATAATTTTGAAATATCTGTAACCAATTAGAATTAATAATTCTCTGAATATTATTAACTTCAATATACTACTACTCCTCTTTATTTTTAATATATTTGTATGAATGTGTGTATTATTATTATTATTATTATTATTACTATCATTTTACCTGTAGGTACATATATTCCTGTATCTTGTTGGTCACTGAAGATGACAATATAAGTTTTCGAAAGCCGCTTTGACAAAATCAAGACTTATTCAGTTGATTATAACTTTATTTCTATTTTAAGTCAAAACCGAATACACCATTCCCCAATTATAATTGTTATTTAATTTTTCAATGCGGTAGCTTAAGTGAAGTTATCGCCCCAGCCCAACTTATCGCCCCTAACAGCAATGTGTAACCATTATAAATCACTCGAGATTAGAAAAAAACATAAATTGAATTCATGTTTTTTTATTTGAAAACTAAACAAATGACTAAGTTTACTTTTGAAACAAAAGAAACGAGTGTGGGAATTTAAACCAGCTTTTGAGTCTTGATCTCACTGGTAAAAATAAATACATGGATGCAAAATGTCGGATGAACACTTCGTTGAACGTTTAGGAATTTGAAACTTTGATTTGCACCATCTATACCTTCCTCTGGCAATGACGTCATTTATGAGACTCAAAATAAGATTCCCAATTCAATATATTTGGGAATCTGAGAGAGTATTTGTAACATGGCGAAGGTTTAGCTGATTATTATTAAATATAGAGTAGGCTGATTACATTTTTCTGTAGTTCGTCTGAAAATATATAAAAATACAATTTCACGAAAATAAAACCCAATTTATCAAATTTGGCAAACAATTAAATTAAAGTTAAACTGCGAGATTTTCATTAAAGTTAATTTAAGTCAATTTACAGTATTATATAATATTAAATTTGTTAGATAGTCTTTTCATATAATACTACTACGAGAATTCGATTCGATGAGATTTGATTAAATTTCTAGTAGAACATTATCATTTTTGGAAGCTAAATTTCAATTCTCTGCAGCAACCAGACAAGAGGCAACAGGTCAGTGAAATAATCCACTAATCATACTTCTCTGGAATTCCTAGATGGAAGGTATTTTCAATGGATACTGTAGGTATTTGCTAATTATACGGAATATGATGTGTTGCTGGATGCATTTTTGTGTTGTTGTGATGAAATTCAAAGAATTATGTTAATCGCTATCGGCAAGATGAGTAGTACAATTGGTATTATTAGAATTTCTTAGAGGTGTTTATTTTCGCGCATTCATGCTGCCGTAAAAGATTTACGCGGTTATAGCAACCAAATGTCTAACCCGCAAGTGTTTTGAAGTTACCTCGTCGAGAACACCTCACATTTTTATGTAGAATCGATTTTTGACGTTTCGTTTACTATATACATTGCTCTAAAACCGAACAAGTTGAAATATGATAACAATGGTTGATATTTTTATTAGTCTATATGACGGCTACCTCTCTACCACAGTTATCAAAAATTTGGGATGATCATGTAACAAATCTAAGAAAATTGGGTTGATTTGTCGTTGAATTGTCCGATTGGAGCAATTAAACTGGCATATTTGCCCCACGTTTTAACATTTATGATTTATTTAAATTAATAATTTTTTAACCGTAAAATTGCAAAAAAAATAATTCTAACTACACCTTAAATATCGTGTTTTTACTATAACAGGGGACTTTTTAGAGCTTGATTTATATATGGTACAAGTTTAAGCTCTCAACTCGTAAATTGAAATTTCTACAAGTTACAAAATTTTCACTCCATGGTCCCCCCTTCAATACTTGCAAGAACAAATTTTTTGGATGGGACTCGTTAAAACCGACTCGTTAAAACTCAAGCGTAAACAAGCTATACCATCCATGTGTTTACAATTCCATGAGATCTCGGCGATACGGGAAATTGAATGAACTCATGGTATTGATAATGTCAACCTTATGAGTTAGAATGGTGTTTTATGATGAAGCGATCTTAATTGGAAATGGAACTTATTCTGTCTACGACCTAGGAACTAATAAACGCCAATATTCTCAACTTTCCAGAAAAATCATAAAATCAATAGTTAACATATTTGCTTGGCGTGTTTGCTTAACGAAACCAATATTCAATGTGCTCTAGACAGTCGAGGTAATAGTATCCATGCGTTTCACATTTCTAGTTGAATGCTACGCATATTCAAAACGCTTCCAACGTACTATCGTTAATAATGATTTGGATTGTGAATTTAAAACATTTCATCTGTTGCAAGAGTGTAGCAGAAATCTGTGCAAGTGAAATTTTATTATAACATATATTTACAGAAAACTTGGTATGAAAAAATTCAGCTATTCATCATCACATATTTTAAATATTAACCGTAAAAATAATGATTATCCTTCAATCAGAAAACTTAAATGCACGATAGAAAACGTTTACCTTTACATAAGAATTAATACATGCATTTCTGTAAACTGCACTTTAATCTAACATGTGTTCTAAAACTGGTACTGCCCTTTTTGGTATTTTTGTTTCGGACAATACTGAAAAGTTTTCCCAAATCTTAGAAGTACGGTCTTTGTTTAGAAGTGAAATTTAAAGGGATTTAAAAAACTTTAAAAACTTACTTATTTATAAATGAGAAATAATGAGGCCTTTATCAGTCTTGGTTTAGAAATAAATAAACGTGTTTGAAAAGTTTTTTAAATCCCTTTAAATTTCACTTCAAAACAAAGTCCTCAACTTACTGAAGAAGTTTGCCTATCTATAAATTTCGTGATTCTTCGGTGAATCTTCACGAACATAATGGATGAGGTTTTTTACTCTGTCAATTTTTCAAATAACTATTCGACTGATAGAGTGGTGCAACAATTCTCTTGATTCAATATCGTTTTCATCAAGAATACAATTTCTTTCTTGGAAGATGCCTAAAACATAACATTTTCTCGGAGAACTTAATTTTGGTTGTGTGTGTCCAGATATTAATTTCAGAACGTATACGAATTCCTTTGTCACTTTTGTTTTTCTAATGCATGGTAACAGAATCATAGGGGTCGACATCTATGCCCACCCATTTCTTTTTTTTTGCCTCTAACCTTCTCAAACACGTTCGTCGAAACTGCTCATCATTGTTTATCGCCTTGTGGGACCAGCGTTTGACAAAAATTCAAATAATGTCGATGACTGGTTCTAGAGAACGATTTTCGATAACATTATGCTGATCTGTTCTATTACGTCTAAATAGTTACAGGAGAAATAAAGTGAGAATCTTGACAAGGAAATCTGAGTCAAGTATTTTTGTTTTTGGAAACGTTTCACCTAGATATCCGGGAAAATCATCAGCTATATAGGCAAAAAATGAAGAAAATATTTCCATTGTGAGATTTGATTCATGGGTCGTAAGATCACGAGACCAGTGCGCAAAACCTTATACAACTAGGAAGTATGAAATTCACAGTTTGTAAGTTGCAATTTACTTAAGCGTATTGTTGTTCAATGTAGGTTTTTAAACCGGAAATAAATTGTCTCAGTTAGTTAAATAGAACGAATATTATATTAATTCGACAAATTTATTTTAGAAACTGTTATTGTCTAATACAAGAATTGAACTGGAATTTTAGTTAACTGATCCTCGGAGTAAATCTTACTCAGAAAAATGATCACCATTTTTCCTGTGCATATGTACAAAGAATTTTGGTTTAAATTATCAGTTTTACATAATATTATAGATAAAAATATCTAGAACAATAGTAAATATTTATCAGATTACATTTTAACGGGACCTCCAATCTTAAGGGTATCCAAAACGATGTCTCTTAGTTTGTGCATATAAATATTATTAGTTTTAAAGGAGAATTACTTGCCAGCGTACTTCATTATTTTCCCACTTAATCGTTAATCTTACTAATATATTTACTTTAAAAAAAAATACGGATTTTTTTTAATTTTTAAAATTTCAATTTTGCGAGAGAAAGAAAGAGCGAGAGAACCTAAAAGGTAAAATAAAATACATATTACGCCATCATTAATGTTTTAAACAACATATGGACATCAACTAACTCCACCCCTCGTTGATGAGTTACTTTTCCCAGTTCAAAGATATAAAAAAATCCACGTTGAATGTTAAGTACATGTTAAAGAAACTACGTCGTTTCATTTACCTTATATTTTTCCTACACATACAGCATACGTAATTTAACTACTGAGTTTAAGAAATAATTTCAAATACTTAATGAATTAAAAGCTATTTTTATTGTTTTTTTTATTCCTTAACTTTCTCAAACACGTGAATGAATTCATTCATTCTATGTATTATTCTGAAAAATGGAAAGAAATTAAAAAGATTTTGACCAATTTTTTTGTTTATTTGTAGAATAAATGTCCCTAACCCCCCAAAACGCCTTCTAATGATAATCTGATTTTTTCGAAAAATTGAAAAAGATCAAATTTTCGTAAACTTTTCCAGTGTAACGTCTTGCTCTCTTTCAATAGGAATCTTCTCGACCACATCGAAAATTATCGCAGTGAAATACACGAGCAGCTATGTGGGACGTGTGGGTTTTCATTTGCTTAACGACAAAATTAGGCTTCAATACACACTCGTGCGTATCCCTTATGCATTTAAATGGGTTATTTTCTACGACTAGTCTATGTATTTTCCTGAAAAAAAAGAAAGAATTTTGAAAATATTTGACCAACATTTTGTTTGCGATTATACGAGAAAAATTTGTTTCTAACTCCCAAAAATGCCTTCAAATGATACTCTGATTTTTTCGAAAAATTGCCCCCAAAAAAGAAGAAATTTTCATTAATTTTTCAGTGTAATGGATTGATGTCTTTCACTAGGAAGCGTCTCGACCACTAAAACATTATGGCATAGAGATACACGACCAGGTGTGTAAGACGTGTGAGTTTTCTTTAGTTGAACAAATTAAGCTTCAATACACTGTCCTATGAATCGCATATATATATATAGAGAGAGAGACCGTAGATTAAATAACTTGATTCAAACAAGTTCTCAAAATTAATAAAATGTAGTATTCAGAAAAAGTAGCCAGCAGAGGGTGAAGTTAGAAAGACGTTCACACGCAAGCGAGCAGAGAGAGTATTTTTCCGAAAAAGCAACAAAAGCTCTTTAGAAATTGTAGGATACTAAAGAACCATAAAGCTACTATTCTTAAAAATCAAAAAGAGACACCGCCTAGTCCCACCCAAGTGGAGGACGCATGTTCGAGCACGCAGCAACGTCTAGGGAAAAGAACCTTTGTAAATTCAAATGTCAAAATTTATTCGAAAAGACAACCCGCGGAAGGAACGGATATCTGGGAATATTATTTACTCAGAGCAATAACGACTAGTTCAAACTAACAAGGCGTTCGTTAGACAGAACGACGGAATAAGCTCAAAAAGATCGAGGGTTATAATAAAACGCGTCTTAAGAAAGAACGAAGAGGGAATCTCTCTGGGGACGTCGTTTGTGATGGGGAGTGCAAAATTCGAAGAAGATAATATTGGATGGCCGCGGCAGGCTAGCGCGGGACAGATTTCAAAAGAGGGACATATAACTTCAGTTCACTGAGTACGGCGGAACTCGAAGACAAGTCTCGACAGGGTTTGCAAGGGCTGGCACATGGGCAAAAGGTGCCGCGCAATAAAGTCATAAAAACATAAAACTTAGGATCTGAGAGAAGAGCCGCGAATACAACTGCGCAGAAGCCCACGACAAAGGTTATTGTTGAAAGAGAAACAAAATGGTGGAAGTATCTACGTCAGCAGCAACCAAAGTCTAGGAACAACCCAAAAGAGAATCCACGAATCAGAAAGCAGAAGGGGCGGAGCGATATACGGGTATTGGCGAAATGAAATTTCGACAAAGTTTCTTCAGAAATAACCAATCCAAATTGTAGTGGGGAGAGCAGCTAAAAGATAGATATTGGATAGAAGATATATTAAGTAGGGGAAGGCACATGACAAAAATTTCTGATAAAAAGAGTGGACACAGAGAATTAAGACCAATGAGACAGATTACTAGGGCAGGCGAGGTCAGTACGTTATCATCATTAGATCAATCAATTTTCGGTCAACTTCGAGTTGAAATTTATAATTAAACATTTTACAAAATATTAATTTTTTTACGAAGTCTAAATTTCAACCTGTTTTATTCTACAAGTGACAACCTTCAATAACATTCGAGACAAAAAGTGCGAATCGTGAAAAGTTATCCAGTTCGAAATGATGAAGTCGTTTCAACGAGTGCATGAAATTTAATTAACATTCCGAGACTTGGGAAACTGACAGTTTGGCTGGTGAACAATATTCGAACTCGAGAGAATTCGAATTGCAAGAAACGCTAAATGCAGTCGCCAGTGAATCATACGTGACAGTATTAAATTATTAAAATTTTGAATAATGATCAGTGAAAAGCAGTGAATTAGCAGAAATTTAGAACGAGTTCGCAACAAGAAATAATATCGACCAGGCAATAAGTTGACTCCAGCGAGTAAAGAGCATCAAATTCAGAGTTAAATTATCCGCAGTAGAATCATTTTCGTACAATTGTGAGCCGAGACAAGCAACGTACTTGCAAAGTATCAATACCGTGAGTGCACTTTATTTTCAGCCAGAAGGATTGTTATTTGCAAATAGACAAGTGACCACGAAGAGACAATTAAATGTCGCTAGGGTAATTAAGAGATACGTAAGGTAATTAGCGGAGCAAAGTACAACCCTGAAAAAATTCGTGCTAGTGGAGCAAGTCGAGGACAGTGCGGTGCAGAAGCCAAATAGGATCGAACAGTTACGGAGCGAGAATCGAGTGGGGGTCCTCAACATTCACTCAAGAATCACTGTGAACTTGATCATCATCTCGGCAGACATCATTAAATCGTATGAGAAGTGTCAAAGAGTGTAATGTGCTTTATCTTTTTGGTAAGGCCAAATAAAACCTCGCCAACACTTCTTTCTGGGTCTGCACCCCATCAACCGTCTTTGTGAGTATTAAACCCCTCTTACGCACTATGAGTTTCTCTGGAGCTAACCACCCGACCTCTACCCCGCTTTTTCCTCCTTTGCAGTGACCAACCTCGCAGCTCAGCTCGGCCAAACACGGAATTGCGAGCAAGTCCATTAAAATTTGGTGTCAGTAGTGTGGGGTCAGTTCCTTTCGAAACCTCGTGAAATATAAGTTCACAACGACTTAGTGTCAGTAGTGTGGTATGAGTTCTTTTTGAAACCTTAGGAGATATCACGACTGTGAATATTAGTAGTGGTTTTTTTTTCTTCTCTCTCTCCGTCAAGTAAGGTATCTGGGAGTAGATCAGATTAGGGTTCTGAAGTAAAAAATTATTTTTTGAAACATGTACAAGCAGCGAGGAAGAGGTGTACCATTACAACATCAGATTATGTTCGTAGGTCGCAGTGGTGTTGCATACCACCGGGTTGTAAGATCCATGTATGGAATTTCATATGAGCAAATTCAGAAAGCAATGTCGCGGATGTGTAGGTCAAGTGTCGAACGTAAAGAACAGATGTAAAATCACAACAGCGATAGGAAAACCAACTCCTTGTCTCAAAAATCCTTTTATTTATTAAAAGAGTACTCATAGGATGTATTATTGTGGAATGTGTTTGTCAATGCAATTTTTGGGGTATTGTGTCTCTGTGCTTTTCTGAGCTGAAATGAAAACACACACGAGTATACACTAGAAAAACAACATGAATCTTCCGATGTCCTGGGAGAAAATCGGGGAACATACTATAATGTATTGGGGATGTACAATTAATGTATTAGAAACTGAGGAGTCAAGTTCTTTTCAAGAAAAGGTCTCGCAGAAACAAACTGGAGTATCGATGGCACGGTTTGGGAGTAACGTGCTTTTGATGCCGAATTTCTCTGAGGACGATGAGGTGTCCATCGAATTTTTTTGGATAGAGTTAGGATTATCAGCCATTTTAATGGTTGGAGTGAGCAGCAGACTCTAGCAGCAGCTAGGTTAATGCTGAGCGGCACAGCGGACACATTTTTAGAATGCAATTCACAATTTTGGGATAATTACGGAGATTTTACTATCGGATTTAAAAATAGATTTTTGCCAAAAATTTCAAGAATTGTACTGGAAAAATTATTCACAAATTGTACCCAAAGACCGAATGAAGGGGTTATGAAATTTGCAACACGTTTAAGAGGGATCTGTAGAAAATTGCTACTTTCCTATGAGAATATGGAGAAACAATCGTTAGAGGACTTTTTCGACGAGAGACTTTTCGCTCAATTTCTATCGGGATTGAAGCCAGAATTAGGGCGTTTTGTTACGGTAAGGGAATCCAGGACCATATTTCAAGCTGAGACATTTGCATTATCTGAAGAACAATTAATTAAAAGTTATTCAACGTACGGCGAACGAACGAGTTCAGTAGCGGCTGTACACGCAGCAGAGCGGCCGCCAGCGTCCTTGCCACGCAGCGTCAGCGGTAGGCCGACGGCGGGTAAGAGCGACAACAGCACGTACGCACAATCCCGTAAGAAATAAGGTGTCATAATTGTGGAATGGTCGGACATTTCTCAAACAGCTGTAGAATGAGGTCAAAGGAATGTATGATTTGTGGGAAACAGCATGAAATTCAAGAATGTCCATTTAAAATGTGTGTGCTTTGCGGGGAAGCTGGGCATTTACCTTTGACATGCGCAAAAAACTCCATTCTACAGGTTGTTCCGTAAAAGAGTCCGTACTTTTCGCTGTTCAACCGGTTCCAGGCTTAAAATTAGAGATGAAGATATGGGGTCAGAGGTTTCAGTTTTTAATTGACACAGGTTCGGCAGTCACTATTTTGGACGCTAAAAAGTTTGTTTTAGGTGTTCTTCCGTTAAGAAAATATACGCAAAATATAACCAGCTCGTCAGGACACAAGTTGAACGTATAGGGACAAAGATTGTTGGAATTAGAAATAGAAGGAAAGAAATATGAACATGATTTATTAATAATGCAATTAGAATCGAATCAATATGATGGCATAATCGGTTTAGATTTTTTAAAGAAATTTAACAGTTGTATTTGTCCAGGGAATCAGACAATTATTTTGTCAGAAGGGCATGTAGTGCCATTTTTTTCTTCGGAAACAAATGAAGATATAAATGTGATAAATAATGACGAGCAAGGTGAGAATATCATGCATCCATATTATGAAAAAATAGATTTGTTGGGGGATCTAGATGAAAAAATCGCAGAAAATTTGCAAACTTCACTAGTAGTTACGTGTAATAGTTCAGATATGAAGGTGGGAAATGTGCAACTAAGCAGTTGGGAAATATTTGATGCATAGTGTAGGCAGGAAGTTGAGAAATTGGATGAGCCATTGAGTCCAATAGTTATGAAATATTTTTTAGACAGCAACGAGCAAAACAAAGTGAGTCAAGTAGCTGACGATTGTTTTAAAAGTGTGAATGAAGTATGCCAAGAGAACAATTCTGGGAATTGAGGAAAACGAGTAAATTAGTTCCAGGCTACAGGAATATGTTGGCTGATAGAGCAGGGGAACACGGTTGATGTTGAGGGACCAGGGATGTCTACAGGTGGTTGCCAGGCAGGCAGAGAAATTATGACTAGGGTCCGGGAAGCAGGTCAAAGTGTTCAGAACATAGAAGCTGGAATAGTTACCGGGACCACCGGGCAACAGGATATATTGGTACCTTGGGAAACATATATTTGTGGGAGAAATTATTGTGTGAATAGTTACCCGTGTAAATGAGACTGAATTTTCAGAAGAGTTTGAGCAAGTGAGACAAAGCCTGAGAAGCTTTGATAAAACAGTGGTCAGTGAACAAGTCGCTAGGGTCGAAAGTGAAAACGTAGTTGGGATTTCGGGGAAAAGCTCGTGTATGCAAAGGAAAGATATTATGGATTAAGGTAAATCAGTTAGGGTAGCAGAGAAAGTAGTATTAGCACCGAATTCACTAAAATGTTTCGAGTTAAGATAAATGAAGATGTAGGTGTGGAGATATTAATTAAGGAGGCTCGAGCAGATAATATAGTTCCGAGTTTATGTGTAGTTGACACATAACAAACAATACCGGTAATATGTGTGAACTCATCTCACAAAGAAGAAAAATGAAGAACGAGGAGTGGACTACGAGGTGGTAGAGATGGGAAATATTTTAATGAAGTATGCGTATGTGAAAGGGAGTCTTACGTATGGTCCGACTAGGAAAAGGAACAAGGGAATTTGTTAGATCAGTTTACGTTACAAGGCGTTCCTTGGGACATTAAAAAGAGCATGGAACGATATTAAGAGGAATTCTCAGACATATTTGTATGGGGGAGGAATAAATCGGGGTGTACAAATATAGTCTCGCACACCATACGGTAGAGGATGACAGGCCGATTAAGAAAAAACCATATCGAGTACCGCATGCGCAACGGCCCGAATTGGAAAAGTCCATACAGGAAATGTTAGAACTGGGCATCATATCGCAATCCGACAGTCCGTGGGCCTCGCCAATAATTTTGGTGAAGAAAAAAGCTAAGCTCGGCCAACAAGTTCAGTACAGGCCGTGTATAGATTTCAGGGCATTAAACAGCGTGACCAGGAAAGAAGTATTCCCTTTGCCTAATATGGATGAAGCCTTCGATCAGTTGAGACAGGCGAAAGTTTCTTCATCCTTGGATCTATGTAGTGGGTATTGGCAGGTAGAAGTGGAAGAGCAAAGTAAACCTTTTACTGCGTTCTCCACTCCTACTGGCCATTATCAGTGTAATAGATTGGCTTTCGGATTATGCAATGGTCCAGCGGTGTTCATGAGGCTAATGTCTATTGTCATGAAGGGGATGATAAATAAGGGGTGCATAATATATCTGGATGATATACATCGATATGACGTGAATATGGAATATCACTTGGAAGGGCTCCGAGAAGTGTTTAGGAGATTGAGGAAAGCAAATTTGAAATTAAAACCTAGCAAGTGTCAGTTTTTTCAAAAAGAAGTTAAATTTTTGGGACTTGCCTTATCGCAAACTGGGTTGAGACCACAAGAGGAGAAAATAGAAGCAATCCGAGAGTTTCCCGTTCCGAAGTGTGTGAAAGAGGTTCAATCTTTTTTAGGGTAGGCGGGATTCTATCGCAAGTTTATTAGAAATTTTTCGGGAATAGCTAGTTGTTTGTCAGATCTTACGAGGAAAACAGTTAAGTTTAGTGGCAGTCTCAACATCAAGAGGCTTTTGAATTGTTGAAAAAGGCTCTGATTCAACATCCGGTTCTGCGGTTTCCGGATTTCTCCAGACCATTCGTGTTAACGAGGGGTGCGTCACCAGTTGGCATTGGAGGTGTGCTTTCGCAGCAACTTGACAGCGGCGAGCATCTAATCGTTTGCGCGAGTAAAAGACTGTCGTTGAAGCAAAGTCCGTTCAGTGCTACTGAGATGGTGTGCCTAGCTGTCTTGGAAATGGTTAGAAAATTTCGTGTGTATTTGCTAGGTCGGCCATTTGTGTTAGTAACAGATCATAAAGCATTAAAATGGCTGCTGACACAGTCAGATCTGAACCCGAAATTGGCCAGGTGGGTGATGGAGCTGTCTGAGTATACATTCTCGGTACAGTATCGACCTGGGGTTCAAATTCCACATGCGGATGCACTTTCACGTATACACAGTGGAGTATGGACAATTTCTGGGGTGGGGGAGGATTATGAACCAAATTATGGAGCGGATAAGAACTGAACAAAGGAGGAGTCCAAATTTAAAAAACGAATTTCAATTAGCTCTTGAGACAAAATCAGAGCAGGGAGTATTATGTAGAATACACACACCACCTCCGCAGCCAGTCACGTCAATATGCGCACCTTTGTCGATGAGGCAGTATATTTTAAGCAGATGTCATGATAACCCTTTTGCAGGTCACAGGGGATTTACTGCTTCGTTGAATATGGTACGAAGGATTTTAACTGGCCAGGGTCGTATGGACACGTAAAGTGGTACGTGCAGAAGTGTTTGATTTGTAAAGCAAGGAAAGGAGTAAAGATGCCTCCTCCCGTACAAGACGCGTCAAAGGCTTCGGAGCCGTTTGAAAAGGTGTCACTGGATATAGTGGGACCATTTACTTGTTCAGATCGCGGGAACAAATATATCTTGACTTGTCAAGATCATTTTACGCGTTACCCTGAGGCAATCGCAAAACCGGACCAGTTGGCAGAGACAGTGGCCCGGGTGTTTGTCGAACAAGTAGTGTGTCGCCACGGAGTGCCAGAGATGCTCCTCACGGACAGGGGAACGAACTTCACGTCCATGCTGATGAAGGAAGTTTGCGGGATACTTGGTGTGAAGCAAATATTAACGTCGGCATATAACCCGGCGGTGAATGGGAAGTTGGAGCGAGCTCACCAGTCCTTCGGTGCTGTAATTTCATGTTACGTGAACCTAGACCATTGGGACTGGGATAACCATCTCCAGTTCGCATTATTTGTTTATCGAAATGCGAGGCATAGAGTAACACGATTTAGTCCAGCATCCTTGGTGTATGGGCGAGAATTATCTCTACCATGGGATGCCGTACTGTCGTTAAACACGAAATGGTATAAGGATGAGAAGTCATTCGCGGACGTGTTAGTAAGGAATTTACAGTTATCTCACAATGAAGCTAGGAGGTATAATTTAGAAAACTCTCAGTTAGAAATAGACAAAGTAAATAAAGGAAGGGTACTTACTCCCATTCATGAAGGACAGTGGGTGCTGTTAAAATATTTCAGGATGTAACCAGGACATATTAGGAAATTCGCTCCACGGTGGAGGGACCGTACATTGTACGAGGGACAAAAACACCAGTTACCTTTCTGATAGAACACGTGCACACAGGGCGCACAGTGTGCGCCCTCCACCGGAATTTGTTGTTTCTATCTTGTTGATATCTATCTTTTAAATAATAAATGTACACGTCCAGGAGTGTAAGGCGTGTGGTTTTCTTTTCTTTAACGACCAAATTAAGCTTCAATACACAATCCTACGAATTGCTTATGTTTTTAAAAGTGTAATTTCGTACTAGTCTGTGCATTTTTCGAAAAAGAAAATTTTTTTTCGAAAAAATCTTTGAAACTTTTCAGGGTCCCAATCGAAATATATATATATATATATAATAACATTTGAAAAAAAATAGGAGCTGGGGCTTTCGGGGTTCGATTAAATATATCGTAAATTATACCTCGTCCTTTGAGAAGGAAACACAACACACTGTGTAAAACTGATCTTAATTATTTATTCATATCCATATTATATATTAGTCTTACTTCCTAATTTTTCACATGCAAGCACTTTCCCCAACATATACCCTTTCAATGTTCCCCCAAAATCACAATTACCATACGTAATGATAGAATACTCTCTTCATACAATTATGATACTGGTTAAACAATTGTTCCAGTCATCGATCAATTAAGATTTGCAATTGAGAGTATGATTTTTTTAACAATGTTAATCTTCCATGACCTTCTCACTTAATGTTCTTGATTACCACAAGATTCTTTAACCAATAATACAAACAAAAGATTTCAATTCACTGATTCTTCTCGCAGCGAATATAACTAAAATACTGGATGCAACCAGTCAGTAATTACCTTAATTATAATACTTCGAGGTAGACCATCAGTAGTCAGATGAAGTGATGTCAGACCAGTACGCCCATCCTCAGACCATACCAATCATGATTATCGCCAGGCCTTCGGAATTCTCCCATTCATCAGAGTTAAAGGCAGGCGACCACCCGCGCAGCATACCGGAAGCCATGACCATCTCCTTCCGATCCCATTGAGGAAGACACCGCCCTTGATTTCATTTATTAAAGTTCTTAATCGAGGATGTGTTGCTTGTTCGAATTCTAAGGTGCTCGTAGCATGCCGGTTACCAAAACTTATAACTCAGCAGCGTACGTTTAAAATTCCAAAGTTCATTAAAGTTGTAATCAACTCAAGCCAAATGATCAACATGTGGAATGCTTGTAATAACACATAATATCGAACAACAAGTCACTAATTGTGTAATGTTCATGTTCCAAAGAAAACGTTCCTCGCTCACGAAAGTTAAGTCTGATTTCAACAATCAGAGTATCTGACATCATTAACAAAGAGACCGAACTTTGATCAAGCGACAACATAAGTCGAACATCAGAATAATAATACGAATACTCATCAGCTAACCATCTGAATAAGAATAAGCAAGTAAGTCTGAACCCGTACTTCCCTGGTGTTCGTTTTTTTATAATAATTACCCCCGCCAGGGTCCCAAAAACTTAGAAATTAACTCCAACTTTTTCTGACGTCATGATTTCTGTCCTCCAATGGCAATCGATTTCTATTACCCTTGAGTTATCTCTGATAGGTGAGTCACCAAGTGACGTAGAAAGGTTCTCAGCCGATAACAGTATTTGTTAATACTCCTGCTTTTTTCTTTCACGAGTTCCGAAAATCTGTTTATACTCTAGAAACTTCCTATTAGCTTTGACATTTCGTTTAACTTAGATCATAGAGTTTTATGAGTGTCGTTCTGACAAAGCTAATTTATTTTAAAAAATATGGCAAATATCACCAACACCTCTTTCCACTACAAGCCCCCCAAAAGTCTTTTGAATGGTCACTTCCTCACACCACTACGTTGCAGAATATCGCTCGTTGGCACGAAATTTCTAATTGGGTTCAACCCGATTGTTATTTATACAAGGCCTATTTTGCCCCTTTTCTTAGTTTTGCGAAACAAAGTATCACTGTGTCATTCTCGTTGACTCTAGCCAGATGGCTCCATAAAATACATAATTCGCTTTGTGAAACATAAACGTCACCCCTCAAAGCTGCTCGGACACGTGCGCAGATCACACTGCGACCCTTCGAACCGATGAAGTTAACATTCCTATCTTGTCGTCCCTTCAAAAATTGTTTATCATTTTTCCACACATCCCAATTATTGAAGACAGCTAATTTCGCGTCTCTTTCACTTAAGAAATTTCTATTCCAATTTCAAACACAGAACTTCGCAATAAGAATTAAATTTTATTTTATGTTATAAACCTCGACTGAAAATATTTTCCTAAGCAGTATATTTTTGTCGCGTCATCTCTGAGGTCACACAAGAATTTTGTAAAAATTGAAAAATATTTGGGTACTTAAATTTATATATTTTTCGATTGGAACAATATTTTTTTAAAATTAACAAATAACAATTAATTTTTCCGTTAAAAAAATTAGCTTTCAGGCTGTTTGAAAAAAATAGTGACTTAAATACCGAAGTCTATTCCGTCACGTTTTTTCTGACGACATAGATGGTGAGACTTAATAATATGGTACATAATAAATGTCTTAGATAACTATTTTCTTCCATTAAGAACAAAAGAAGTTAAAAATTTTCAAAAATTAAATGACATATTCCAATTTGGGTAAATAGGCATATATATTTTTCGTTTGGAACCATAAAATATTTTTAAAAGATTAAAAAAAAACTTTTTTTAAAAAATTTCCTTGGGTACTTAGATATATAAATTTTTGATTTTTGAAGGTGTCTTTTATTTCTTGGTACCTAGGTATATATATTCTTTGAACAAAAACACAAAAATGTACTCCGATAAAAAGATTGGCTTTGAGTCTGTGTAAGAGGAAAAAGTAAAATACCGAAGTCAATTCCCTTACGTTTTCATTATAGACATGGATTGATAGACTTAATAATGAGGTACATATTTAGAGTCTTAGATAATTCTTTTACTTCTGGATAAGAACAAAAGAAATTTAAAAGCTATTCGAAAAGTAAATAACCCATTTTCAATTTGGGTACTGTGGTATAAATATTTTTTGATTAGGACGATAAAAAATTCAAAACAAATTTGGGGAATTCTTTTAAAAATTCTTCTCGGGTTCTTATGTTTTGTGTCCTATTGCGACCATAAAAATATTATTTTTAATTTTAAAAATTTTTTAAAATTTTTTGGTTACTTAATAATACATGTTTTTCAAAGAGGACAAAAATTAATTTTCAATACAAACATTTTAAAAAACTTTTTAAACAAATTTTATATAAAAGTTTAGGTACTTAAGTGTATTTATATTTCGATTGAGATCATAAAAGTTTCCGAAATTTATTTTGGGACAATTTTTCTTATTTTTAATTTTTTTGGTACTGAAGTGTTTATTTATGGTCCAAACAAAAACATTCTTACCTAAATAAGCAAAAATTTTTCAAAAAGTTTTCAAATAAATTTCTCTGAAAATACATTGAAATTTTTTATGGTCTCAATTGAAAACATACCTAAGTACCCAAAAATTCTCAAAATACTTTCTAAAATTTTTTCGACAATTTTTTGAAAATTCTTATGGTCGCAAACGAAAAATATATATTCCTAAGTACCCAAAAAATTTTAGAACAATTATTTTAAAAAAAATTACGAAAAATTATGATTTTTATGGTTCTAATCAATAAAATAAATATACACAAGTACCCTAAAATTTTGAAAAAAATTTAAAAAACTTCTTTCCGTAAAATTTCTGAAAATTTTTATAGACGAAAACGAAAAATATGTATACTTAAGTACCCAAAAATTTTCAAAGATTTTTTAAAACAATTTTCCGAAAAAAAATTTCTCAATCGAAAAAAAATTATTCTTAAATTCCCAAAAATTTCCAAGAATTTTTCAAAAAAATTTCTAAAAATTTTTGAAAATATTTATGGTCGGAAACGAAAGATGTACTCAAATTATTTTCAAACATTTTTAAAACATTATTATCCGAAATTTTTTTGAAAATTTGTTTATTGTCGCAAAGAAAAAATATATACACAAAAGTACACCAAAAATTTTTGAAAATTTTGAAAATATTTCTAGAAAGTTTTCTCGAATAATTTTTGAAAGTTTATAATGGTCCCAATCGAAATATATATACCTAAATTTTTCTGAAAAAATTGAAAAAAAATTTATAGCCAAATATTTTTTAATATTTTTTAAAAACATTATTCAAGAAAATTTTTTGAAATTTTTATGGTCCAATCGAACAATATATTTTTACCTAGGTACCAAAAAATGTTTTATAACTTTTTTCCAAAAAAATTTTGAAAATATTTTATTGTCCGAATCCAAAAATTAATGAAGGTAAGTACCCAAATTTTTAAAAAAAATTTAAATACATTTTTCCAATAAATATTGAAAATGTTTATGGTCGCGGACGAAAAATATATATAACTACCCGAAAACTTTTGGAAAAATTATTCCAAAAATTTTTCCGAAAAGGTTTTGGAATTTTTTCATATACCAAGTCGAAAATATATATACCTATGTACCCGAAGAATTTCTAAAAATTTTCAAATAATTTTCTCCGAAATTTTTGTTCTAATTTGTATTATGGCAAATGAAATATTTATACCTAAGTACCCGAAAAAATGTTGAAATTTTTTGTAGACAGTATCGAACAATATATATACCTAAATACACAAAAGTAAACAAAAATTTTTCAAAAATCTTTTTCGAATTTTTTTAAAAATTTCAATGGTTTCAATAGAAAAACACACCTAAGTTCCCCAAAATTTCCAAAAACAATTTTTTCGATAAATTTTTTAAACTATTTGGTCGCAATCGAAAAATATATATACCTAATTACCCTAAAAATTATTTAATGAATTCACCCCAAAAACTTTGAAATTTTTGTAGTCCCAATCGAAAAAAATATATAACGAAATACCCAAATATTTTTTTAAAAATTTCAAACATTTTTTCCAAAATTTAAAAAAAATTCTTATGGTCACTAACAAAAAATATATATACCTAAAGACAAAAATTTTTTTAAAAAAAATTCTAAAAAAATTTCTATTTTTTCCAAATTTAAAAAAATTATTTTATTAACCTAATCGAAAATTACATATACCTAATAACCCAAAAATTTTCAATTTTTTTAATTTTCCCATTCGATAAATATATATACATAAGTAACCAGAAATTATTCGANATTTTGTTGGTTAAAGAAGAAAAAACAATACTTATGTACCCGATCAAATTTCAAAAAATATTTGAAAAAATGTTCTTATAAAAATTTTTGGAATTAAAAAAAAATTATTATATATTTTTGAAAATTTATAATAATGCTAAACGAAAAATATATATACCAATGTACCAAAAAAAATTTCTAAAATTAATAATAAGAACAGAATTTTTTTAAGAAATATTTATTGCCCTAATCGAAAAAAATACATTTACCTAAGAGTATAAATTTTTTAAAAATTTCAATATTAAATCCAAATAAATTGTAATTTTTAATGGTCCCAACCTTAAAGTACCTATTTAAAAAAAACGTTTTCCATAATTTTTTTTGAAAACTTGTTAAACTTTATTTTGTTCCAATCGAATATAATATATACTTAAACAACCAAAAAATTTCAAGAAATATTCTCAAAATTGGTTGCGAAAAAATTTTGAATTTTTTCTACGGACCCAATCGCAAAATATACATACTAACTTACCAAAAATTCAAAAACATTTTCATAAATTTTTTTCGAATTTTTTAAAAATTTTTAAGATAGCAAACGAAAAATATGTACATCTTTATACACGAAACGTTTAAAAAAATTTGTTTCGAAAACTTTCGAAAAATTTTTAGGTGACAAATAAAAAATTTATAAACGTAAGTTCCCAGAAAACTAAAAAAGAATTTTTGAGAAAAGGTTTTTACCAAACAATTTTGAAATTTGTTGGTATCAATCAAAAATAATGTTTACCTAAGTATCGTAAATTTTTCAAAATTATTTCATACATTTATAACTAAATTTTTTTTTAAATTTATCTGGTGAGACAGAAATATCCGATTTTTTAAATTTTTATAATGGTTTCTAACGAGTAATATAAAAGCCTAAGTAACGAAATATTTTTAAAGAATTTTTTCCGAACATTTTTTAATTTTTTTATATACAATATCGAAATATATATACACCTAAGTACCCAAAAACTTTCTTTAAAACATTTCTTAATTTTTAAATTTTTTTAAATTTTTAAAAAAAATTAATTTATAAAATATATATACTTATGTACCCAAATATTTTTAAATATTTTTACAAAAAAAATCTGATTTTTAAAAAAATTATATATTATCGATCGAAAAATATATATACTAAAAAAACCAAAAAATTTCAAAAATATTAATCCAAATGTTTTTGAAATTTTCTAATGGTCTTTTTTGTCTTTTTTACTCGCTTTCCTCTAATATTTTACACTAATCAATGTAAGTATTCTAAATACTAACCTTCTGGATACGTAAACATAAGTAGTACACCAAAGTTTCCTGTTAATTTTCAATGAGAGACAAGTGAGTCGCTTTACGTGTTGACGTCTTGTGAACTCAGTTTTCTATTTACTATGTAAAAGTTATAATGTTGCTTTTTACCGACTGAGGACAACGTGAAAAGAGTAAATAGTCGAATAATTTGCGAAAAAATATTTAATTTTTTAAAAATTTCTTAAAAAATTGTGCAGTCATTTTTGAGGGTAAAGTCATTTATTATTCGAATAAACTCATACAAAAATAGACCAAAAGTTTTTGTCTTTTTTACTCGCTTTCCTTAATAATTTTACACTACACATTGTAATTATTCTAAATATTAAGCTTCTAAATACGTAAAAATAAGTAATAAACCAAAGTTTCCTGTTTATTTTCAATGATAGACAAGTGAGTCGCTTTACGTAAAGTTGTGTTGGGATCTCATTTTTCTATTTACTATGTAAAAGTTATAAAGTTGCTTTATACCAACTAAGGGCAACGTGAAAGTAGTAAATAGTCGATGAATTTGTGAAAAAAATGAAATTTTTTAAAAAATTTCTTAAAAAATTGTCAAGTCATTTTTAAAGTGTTAGGGACATATATATTTGTAATAAACACATAAAAAATTAAACCAAAATTTTTGTGTTTGTTACTCGCTTTCCTCAAATATTTTACACTAGACAATGTAAGTATTCTAAATAATAACCTACTGGATACGTAAAAAAGAGTAATAAACTAAAGTTTCCTGTTAATTTTCTATAAAAGACAAGTGTGTCGCTTTACGTGTTGTCGTGTTTGGATCTAACTTTTCTATTTGCTATGGAATAGTTATAAAGTTGCTTTTTACCGACTGACGGCAACGTGAAAGTAGTAAATAGTCGATGAATTAGTGAAAAAAATGTAATTTTTAAAAAATTTCTTAAAAAATCGTCAAGTCATTTTTTAAGGGTTAGGGACATGTATATTTCGAATAAACACAATAAAAAAATATACCAAAATTTTTGTTCTTTTTACTCGCATTGCTCAAACTATTTAAATCTCGATATTGTAAGTTTTCTAAATATTACTTTTTTGGATACGTAAAAATAAGTAAAAAACCAAAGTTTCCTGTTAATTTTCAATGAGAGACAAGTGAGTCGTTTTACGTGTAGTCGTTTTGGAATCTCACTTAAATATTTACTATTTAAAAGTTATTAAGTTGCTTTTTACCGACTAAGGGCAACGTGAAAAGACTAAATAGTCGATTAATTTGCGAATAAGTATACATTTTTGTCAATTTTACTCGCTTTCCTCAAATATTTTACACTACATTTTTTAAGTATTCTAAATATTAACCCTTTGGATACGAAAAATAATTATTAAACCAAAGTTATCTGTTAATTTTTAAAAAGAGACAAGTGAGTCGCATAACATGTTGTCGTGTTGGGATCTCGCATTTTTATTTAAAATGTTAAAACTATAATGTTGCTTTTTACTGACTGAGAGGAACGTAAATAAAGTAAATAGTTGATTATTTTGTGAAAAAACGTACTTTTTAAAAAATTTCTTAAAAAATTTTCAAGTCATTTTTTAAGGGTTAAAGACATATATATTTGGAATAAAAACATACAAAAATTAGACCAAAAATTTTGTTTTTATACACGCTTTCCTCAAAATGTTTTACTAGTCATTGTAAGTATTCTAAATATTAACCCTTTAGATACGTAAAATTAAGTAATAAACTAAATGTTCCTGTTAATTATCAATGAGAGACAAGTGAGTCGCTTTACGTGTTGTTGTGTTCGGATCTCACTTTTCTATTTACTATATAAAAGTTATAAAGTTGTATTTTACTGACTGAAGGCTATGTGAAAAGTGCAATTATCCGAATAATTCGTAAAAAAACATTTAATATTTTGAAAATTTCTTAAAAAATTGTGAATGAAGTTTTGAGGCTTAGGTACATATATATTTCGAATAAACACAAAAAAATATAATACAAAAATTTTGATCTATTTTTCGCTTTCTTCAAATATTTTTTCTAGACATTGTAAGTTTTTTAAATATTAACCTTCTAGATATGTAAAAATAAGTAATAAACCAAAGTTTCTTTTAATATTCAATAATGGACAATTGAATCGCTATACGTGTTGTCGTGTTGAAATCTCACTTTTGTATTTACTATGTAAAAGTTATTAAGTTGCTTTTTACCGACTGAAGGTAACGTGAAAAGAGTAAATAGTCGATTAATTTGCGAAAAGTATCTAAGTTTTTAAAAATTTCTTGAAAAATTGTAAAGTCATTTTTGAGGGTTAGGGACATATATATTTCAAATAAGCACATAAAAAACTTAGACCAAAATTTTTGTTTTTTTACTCGCTTTCCTAAAATATTTTACACTACACATTGTAAGTATAATAAATATTAACCCTATGGATACATAAAAAAAGTAATAAACCAATGTTTGCTGTTAATTTTCAATGAGAGACAAGTGAGTCGCTTTACGTGTAGTCGTGTTGGAATCTCACTTTCGTATTTACTATGTAAATTTATAAAGTTGCTTTTTACCGACTGAGAGCTAAGGGAAAAGAGTAAATAGTCGATTAATTTGCGAAAAAGTATATAATTATTTGAAATTAAAAAAAAAATATTGAACTAATTTTTGAGGGTTAGGGACATATAATTCGAATAAACACATAAAAAAAATAGACTAAAATTTTTGTCGATTTTACTCGCTTTTCTCATATATATTTTACACTACAATTTAAAAGTATTCTAAATATTAACCCTCTGGATACGTAAAAATAAGTAATATCGACTTAGGGCAACGTGAAAAGAGTAAATAGTCATTTAATTTGCGAAAAAATATCTAATTATTTAAAAATTTCTTAAGAAATTGTGAAGTCATTTTTTAAGGTTAGGGACATATGTTTTGAATAAACTCAAAAAAAATAATACAAAAATTTTGGTTTTTTTTTCACACTCCTCTATTATTTTACACTAACATTGTATGTATTCTAAATATTAACCTTCTAGATACGAAAAAATAAGTAATAAACAAAAGTTTCAAGGTTATTTTCAATGAAAGACAAGTGAGTCGCTTTACGTGTAGTCGTGTTGAGATCTCAGTTTTCTATTAATCTATTTCTATGTAAAAGTTATAAATTTGCTTTTTACTGACTGAGGGCAACGTGAAAGTAGTAATTAGTCGTTTAATTTGTTAAAAAATATCTAGTTTTTTCAAAGTTCTTAAAAAATTGTGAAGTCATTTTTGAGAGTTAGGGACATATATATTTCAAATAAACATTTAAAAAATTAGACCAAATTTTTTCTTTTTTAACTCGCTTTCCTAAAATATTTTACACTTCACATTGTAAGTATTCTAAATATTAACCCTTTGGATACGTAAAAAAATAATAAATCAAAGTTTGTTGGTAATTTTCATTGATAGACAAGTAATCCGCTTTATGTGTAGTCGTGTTGAGATCTCACTTTTCTATTTACTTTGTAAAAGATATAAAGTTGTTTTTTACCATCTGAGGGCAACGTGAAACGAGTAAATAGTCGATTAATTTGCGAAAAATATCTAATTTTTTGAAAATTTCTTAAAAAATTGTTAAGTAATTTTTGAAGGTTTTATTAATTTTATTGGTTTTGTTTATTTTAAATAAACATAAAAAATTCGACTAAAATTTTTGTTTCTTTACTCGCTTTCCCAAAATATTTTACACTACACATTGTAAGAATTCTAAATATTAACCCTTTGGATACATAAAAAAAGGGAATGAACCAAAATTTGCTGGTAATTTTCAATGATAGACAAGTGAGCCGCTATACGTGTTGTCGTGTTTGTATCCCACTTTTCTATTTATTATGTAAAAGGTTTAAAGTAGTTTTTTACCGACTGAAGACAACGTGTAAATAGTCAATTATTTTGAAAAAAAAATCTAATTTTTTGAAAATTTCTTAAAAAGTTGTGAATAATTATCAAATTTTTTGAAAATTTTTTAAAAAATTGTGAAGTCAGTTTTAAGGGTTAGGGACATATATAAATCGAATAAGCACATAAAAAACAAGCCGACATTTTTGACTTTTTTACTCGCTTTCCTAAAATATTTTAGACTAGTCATTGTAAAAATTCTAAATATTAACACTTGGATACGTAAAAAAAAGTATTAAACCAACGTTTCCTGTTAATTTTCAATGAGACACGAGTGAGTCGCTTTACGTGTTGTCGTGTTTTGGTCTCACTTTTCTATTTACTAAGTAAAAATTATAAAGTATTTTTTTGTGACAGAAGGCAACGTGAAAAGAGTAATTAGTCGATTATTTCGAGAAAAAAGTTTAATATTTTGAAAATTTGTTAAAAAATTGTAAAGTAATTTTTTAGGGTTAGGGACATATATATTTCGAATAAACACAAAAAAAAATAACACCAATTTTTTTGTCGCATTTCTCAAATATTTTACACTAGACATTGTAAGTATTCTAATAATCAACCCTTTGGATATGTAAAACTAAGTAATAAACCAAGTGTCCTGTTAATTTTCAATGAGAGAAGAGTGTGTCGCTTAACATGTTGTCGGGTTGGGATGTCACTTTTCTATTTATTATGTAAAAGTTATAAAGTTGTGTTTTACCGACTAAAGACAACGTGAAAAGAATAAATAGTCAATTAATTTGCGAAAAAATATCTAATTTTATGAAATTTTCTTAAAAAAATTGTCAAGTCATTTTTGAGGGATAAGGACATATATATTTCGAATATACACATAAAATATTAGGCCAAAATTTTTGTATTTTTCACTCGCTCCACTCAAATATTTTACACTAGTCATTGTAAAAATTCTAAATATTAACTCTCTGGATACGTAAAAATAAGTATTAAACCAACGTTTCCTGTTAATTTTCAATGACAGACAAATGAGTCGCTTTACGTGTTGACGTGTTGGGATCTCACTTTTGTATTTACTATATAAAAGTTATAAAGTTGCTTTTTACCGACTGATAGTCCTGTGAAAAGAGTGAATAATCGATTAATTCGCAATTAACTATCTCATTTTTTGAAAATTTTTAAAAAAAATTGTGAACTCATTTTTTAGGGTTAGGGACATATATATTTCGAATAAACGCATTAAAAAATTAGACCAAAATTTTTGACTTTTTTACACGCTTTCCTCAAATATTTTACACTAGACATTGTAAGTATTTTAAATATTAACCCTATGGATACATAAAAAAAGTAATAAACCAAAGTTTGCTGTTAATTTTCAATGAGAGACAAGTGAGTCGCTTTACGTGTAGTCGTGTTGGAATCTCACTTTCGTATTTACTATGTAAATTTATAAAGATGCTTTTTACCGACTGAGAGCTAAGTGAAAAGAGTAAATAGTCGATTAATTGGCGAATAATTATCAAATTTTTTGAAAATTTTTAAAAAAATTGTGAAGTAAGTTTTAAGGGTTAGGGACATATATAAATCGAATAAGCACATAAAAAACAAGCCGACATTTTTGACTTTTTTACTCGCTTTCCTAAAATATTTTAGACTAGTCATTGTAAAAATTCTAAATATTAACACTTGGATACGTAAAAAAAAGTATTAAACCAACGTTTCCTGTTAATTTTCAATGAGACACGAGTGAGTCGCTTTACGTGTTGTCTTGTTTTGGTCTCACTTTTCTATTTACTAAGTAAAAATTATAAAGTATTTTTTTGTGACAGAAGGCAACGTGAAAAGAGTAATTAGTCGATTATTTCGAGAAAAAAGTTTAATATTTTGAAAATTTGTTAAAAAATTGTAAAGTAATTTTTTAGGGTTAGGGACATATATATTTCGAATAAACACAAAAAAAAATAACACCAATTTTTTTGTCGCATTTCTCAAATATTTTACACTAGACATTGTAAGTATTCTAATAATCAACCCTTTGGATATGTAAAACTAAGTAATAAACCAAGTGTCCTGTTAATTTTCAATGAGAGAAGAGTGTGTCGCTTAACATGTTGTCGGGTTGGGATGTCACTTTTCTATTTATTATGTAAAAGTTATAAAGTTGTGTTTTACCGACTAAAGACAACGTGAAAAGAATAAATAGTCAATTAATTTGCGAAAAAATATCTAATTTTATGAAATTTTCTTAAAAAAATTGTCAAGTCATTTTTGAGGGATAAAGACATATATATATATTTCGAATAAACACATAAAATATTAGGCCAAAATTTTTGTATTTTTCACTCGCTCCACTCAAATATTTTACACTAGTCATTGTAAAAATTCTAAATATTAACTCTCTGGATACGTAAAAAAAAGTATTAAACCAACGTTTCCTGTTAATTTTCAATGACAGACAAATGAGTCGCTTTACGTGTTGACGTGTTGGGATCTCACTTTTCTATTTACTATATAAATGTTATAAAGTTGCTTTGTACCGACTGATAGTCCTGTGAAAAGAGTGAATAATCGATTAATTCGCAATTAACTATCTCATTTTTTGAAAAATTTTTAAAAAAATTGTGAACTCATTTTTTAGGGTTAGGGACATATATATTTTGAATAAACGCATTAAAAATTAGACCAAAATTTTTGACTTTTTTACACGCTTTCCTCAAATATTTTACACTAGACATTGTAAGTATTTTAAATATTAACCTATTTGGATACGTAAAAAAAGTAATAAACTAAATTTAAATGTTAATTTTAAATGAAAGACAAATGGGTCGCTTTACGTGTAAACGTGTCGGGATCTCACTTTCCTATTTACTATGTAAAAGTTATGAAGATGCTTTTTACCGACTGACGGCAACGTGAAAGTAGTAAACAGTCGATTAATATGTTAAAAAATATCTAATTTTTTGAAAATTTCTTAAAAAATTGTGAAGTAATTTTTGAGGGTTAGGGACATATATATTTCGAATAAACACATAAAAAAATTAGACCAAAATTTTGGTTTTTTTATTTGCTTTCCTGGATTATTTTATACTAGACATTGCAAGTATTCTAAATATTAACCCATTTTGGATACGTAAAAATTAGGAATAAACCAAAGTTTAATGTTAATTTTCAATGAGAGAGAAGAGTAGCTTTACATGTAGTCGTGTCAAGATCTTACTTTTTTATTTACTATGTAAAAGTTTTAATGTTGCTTTTTACCGACTGAGGGCTTTGTGAAAAGAGTAAATAGTCGATTAATTTTCGAATAATAAACAAATTTTTTGAAAATTTCTTAAAAAATTGTAAAGTCATTTTTTAGGTTTAGGGATTTATATTATTCGAATAAACACATAAAAAATTAGACCAAAATTTTTGATTTTTACTCGCTTTCCTAAAATATTTTGCACTAATCATTGTAAAAATTCAAAATATTAACGCTTTGGATAGATAAAAATAGTAATAAACCAAAGTTTCCTGTTAATTTTAAATGATAGACAAGTAAGCCGCTTTTCGTGATGTCGTGTTGAGATCTCACTTTCTTTTAACTATGTAAAAGTTATAAAGTTGTGTGTTTACCGACTAAGGGCAACGCCAAAAGTGCAAATAGTCGATTAATTGTCGAAAAAATATCTAATTTTTTTAAAAAAATTTCTAAAAAAATTGTGAAGTCATTTTTGAGCGTTAGGGACATATATATTTCGAATTAACTCATAAAAAAATTAGACCAAAATTTTTGTCTTTTTTACTCGCTTTCCTAAAATATTTTACACTAGACATTGTTAGTATTCTAAATATTAACCCTTTGGATACGCAAAAATTAGTAATAAACCAAAGTTTAATTTTAATTTTCAATGAGAGACAAGTGAGTCGCTTTACGTGTAAACGCTTCGAAATCTCACTTTCCTATTTACTATGTATAAGATATAAAGATGCTTTTTATCGACTAAGGGCTATGTGAAAAGATTAAATAGTCGATTATTTGGGAATAATTATCAATTTTTTTTTAAATTTCTTAAAAAATTATGAAGTCATTGGAGGGTTAGGGACATATATATTTCGAATAAGCACATAAAAAACACGCCGACGTTTTTGTCTTTCTTACTCGCTTTTATAAAATATTTTACACTAGTCATTGTAAAAATTCAAAATATTAACTCTCTGGATACGTAAAAAAAAGTATTAAACCAACGTTTTCTGTTAATTTTAAATGAGAGACATATGAGTCGCTTTACGTGTTGTTGTGTCGGGGTCTCACTTTTCAATTTACTATATAGAAGTTATAAACTATCGAAACCGTCTGAGGGTCACGTGATAAGAGTGATTAGTCGATTAATTTTCAAAAAACTATCTAATTTTTTGAAAATTTTCTAAAAAATTGTGAAGTCATTTTTGAGGGTTAGGGACATATATATTTCGAATAAACACATATAAAACTTAGATTAAAACTTTTGTTTTTTTATTCGCTTTCCTAAAATATTTTACACTACACATTGTAAGTATTTTAAATATTAACCATATGGATACATAAAAAAAGTAATAAACCAAAGTTTGCTGTTAATTTTCAATGAGAGACAAGTGAGTCGCTTTACGTGTAGTCGTGTTGGAATCTCACTTTCGTATTTACTATGTAAATTTATAAAGTTGCTTTTTACCGACTGAGAGCTATGTGAATAGAGTAAATAGTCGATTAATTGGCGAATAATTATCAAATTTTTTGAAAATATTTTAAAAAATTTTGAAGTCAGTTTTAAGGGTTAGGGACATATATAAATCGAATAAGCACATAAAAAACAAGCCGACATTTTTGACTTTTTTACTCGCTTTCCTAAAATATTTTAGACTAGTCATTGTAAAAATTCTAAATATTAACACTTGGATACGTAAAAAAAAGTATTAAACCAACGTTTCCTGTTAATTTTCAATGAGACACGAGTGAGTCGCTTTACGTGTTGTCTTGTTTTGGTCTCACTTTTCTATTTACTAAGTAAAAATTATAAAGTATTTTTTTGTGACAGAAGGCAACGTGAAAAGAGTAATTAGTCGATTATTTCGAGAAAAAAGTTAATATTTTGAAAATTTCTTAAAAAATTGTAAAGTAATTTTTTAGGGTTAGGGACTTATATATTTCGAATAAACACAAAAAAAATTAACACCAATTTTTTTGTCGCATTTCTCAAATATTTTACACTAGACATTGTAAGTATTCTAATAATCAACCCTTTGGATATGTAAAACTAAGTAATAAACCAAGTGTCCTGTTAATTTTCAATGAGAGAAGAGTGAGTCGCTTAACGTGTTGTCGGGTTGGGATGTCACTTTTCTATTTATTATGTAAAAGTTATAAAGTTGTGTTTTACCGACTAAAGACAACGTGAAAAGAATAAATAGTCAATTAATTTGCGAAAAAATATCTAATTTTATGAAATTTTTTAAAAAAAATTGTCAAGTCATTTTTGAGGGATAAGGACATATATATTTCGAATAAACACATAAAATATTAGGCCAAAATTTTTGTATTTTTCACTCGCTCCACTCAAATATTTTACACTAGTCATTGTAAAAATTCTAAATATTAACTCTCTGGATACGTAAAAATAAGTATTAAACCAACGTTTCCTGTTAATTTTCAATGACAGACAAATGAGTCGCTTTACGTGTTGACGTGTTGGGATCTCACTTTTCTATTTACTATATAAAAGTTATAAAGTTGCTTTTTACCGACTGATAGTCCTGTGAAAAGAGTGAATAATCGATTAATTCGCAATTAACTATCTCATTTTTTGAAAATTTCTTAAAAAAATTGTGAACTCATTTTTTAGGGTTAGGGACATATATATTTCGAATTAACTCATAAAAAAATTAGACCAAAATTTTTGTCTTTTTTTCTCGCTTTCCTAAAATATTTTACACTAGACATTGTTAGTATTCTAAATATTAACCCTTTGGATACGTAAAAAAAGTAATAAACTAATTTTAAATGTTAAATTTCAATAAGAGACAAGTAAGTCGCTCTACGTGTAGACGTTTCGGGATCTCACTTTTCTATTTACTATGTAAATGTCATAAAGTAGCTATTTACCGACTGAGGGCTATGTGAAAAGAGTAAATAGTCGAATAATTTTCGAATAATTATCAAATTTTTTAAAAATTTCTTAAAAAATGGAGAAGTCATTTTTGAGGGTTAGGGACATATATATTTCTAATAAGAACATAAAAAACTCACCGACATTTTTGTCTTTTTTACTCGCTTTCCTAAAAATTTTTACACTAGTCATAGTAAAAATTCTAAATATTAACATGTGGATACGGAAAAATATGTATTAAACCAACGTTTCCTGTTAATTTTCAATGAGTGACAAGTGAGTCGCTTTCGGTGTAAACGTGTCGGGATCACACTTTTCTATTTACTATGTAAAAAATGAAGATGCTTTTTACCGACTGAGGGCAACGTGAAAGTAGTAAATAGTCGATTAATTTATTAAAAAATATCTAACTTTTTGAAAATTTCTAAAAAAATTGAGAAGTCATTTTTTAGGGTTAGGGACATATATATTTCGAATAAACACATAAAAAATTAGGCCAAAATTTTTGTATTTTACTCGCTTTCATAAAATTTTTTACACTACACATTGTAAGTATTCGAAATATTAACGCTTTAGAACATATAAAAGTTAAAAAACAAAGTTTCCTGTTAATTTTCAATGAGAGACAAGTAAGCCGCTTTACGCGTTGTCGGGATGCGATGTCCCTTTTCTTTTTACAATGTAAAAGTAATAAATTATTTTTACCGAGTGAGAGCAACGTTAAAAGAGTAAATAGTCGATTAATTTGCGAAAAATATCTAATTTATTGCAAATTTCTTAAAAAATTAAAAAGTCGTTTTTGAGGGTTAAGGACATATATATTTTGAATAAACACATAAAAGAATTTCACCAAAATTTTTGTTTTTTTCCTCGCTTTCTTAAATATTTTTACACTAGTCCTTGTAAAAATTCTAAATTATAACACTCTGAATACATAAAAATTAGTATTAAATCAACGCTTCCTGTTAATTTTCAAAAAGAGACAAATGAGACGCTTTTCGCGTAGATGTGTCGAGATCTTACTTTTCTATTTACTATGGAAAAGATATAAAGTTGCTTTTTTACGACTGAGGGCAACGTGAAAGTTGTAAATAGTTGATGAATTGGTTAAAAAAAATCTATATTTTCTGAAAATTTCTTAAAAAAATGTGAAGTCATTTTTGACGGTTAGGTATCTATATATATTTCGAATAAACACAAAAAAATTAGACCAAAATTTTTGTGTTTTAAACTCGCTTTCCTCAAATATTTTACCCTAGGCATTGTGTGTATTTTAATATTAACCCTTTGGATACCTAAAATTAAGTAATACCACCAAAGTTTAATGTTAATTTTCAATGAGAGAGAAGTAAGACGCTTTACGTGTAGTCGTGTCAGGATCTCACTTTTCTATTTACTATTTAAAAACTAAAGTTGCTTTTTACCGACTGAGGGCTTAGTGAAAGGAGTATATAGTGGTTAATTTGCGAATAATTATAAAATATTTTGAAAATTCCTTTAAAAACGTGTCAAGTCATTTTTTAGGGTTAGGGATTTATATATTTCGAATAAACACAAAAAAAATTAGACCAAAAATTTGTCTTTTTTACTCGCTTTCCTGGAATATTTTACACTAGACATTATAAGTAATCTAAATATTAACCCTCTGGATACGTAAAAAAGAGTAATAAACCAAAAATAATTGTTAATTTTCAATGAGAGACAGGTGAATCGTTTTAAGCGTAGCCGTGGCGGGATCTCACTTTTCTATTTACTATGTAAAAGTATAAAGTTGCTTTTTACCGACTGAGGGCAACGTGAAAGTAGTAAATCGTTGATGAATTTGTTAAAAAATATCTAATTTTTTGAAAATTTCTTAAAAAATTGTGAAGTCATTTTTGAGGGTTAGGGACATATATATTTCGAATAAACACATAAAAAAATTACACCAAAATTTTTGTTTTTTTCCTGGCCTCCTATGATATTTTACACTAGTCTTTGTAAAAATAATAAATATTACGGCTCTGAATACATAAAAATAAGTATTAAACCAACGTTTCCTGTAAATTTTCAATGAGAGACAAATGAGTCACTTTACGTGTTGTCGTGTCGGGATCTCACTTTTCGATATAATACGTAAAGGTTATAAATTATTTTTATTGACTGAGGGCAACGTGAAAAGAGTAAAAAGTAGATTAATTTGCAAAAAATCTAATTTTTAGAAAATATCTTCAAAAATTGTGAAGTCATTTTTGAGGGTTAGGGACATATATGTTTTAAATAAACACATAAAAAAATTACACAAAAATTTTTGTTTTTTTCCTCGCTTTTATATAATATTTTACACTAGTTTTTGTAAAAATTCTAAATATTAACACTCTGAATACATAAAAATAAGTATTAAACCAACGTTTCCTGTTAATTTTAAATGAGAGACAAATGAGTCGCTTTACGTGTAGACGTGTCGGGATCTAACTTTTCTATATACTATGTAAAAGTTATAAAGTTGCTTTTTACCGACTGAAGACAACGTGAAAGTTGTAAATAATTGATGAATTTGTTAAAAAATATCTAATTTTTTGAAAATTTTTAAAAAAATTGTGAAGTCATTTTCGAGGGTTAGGAACATATATCTTTCGAATAAACACATAAAAAAATTGGACCAAAATTTTTGTCTTTTTTACTCGCTTTCCTAAAATATTTTACACTACACATTGTAAGTATTCTAAATATTAATCTCTTGGATACGTAAAAATAAGTAATAAATCAACGTTTCCTGTTAATTTTCAATGAGAGACAAATGAGTCGCTTTACGTTTTGTCGTGTTGGGATCTCACTTTTCTATTTACTATGTAAAAGTTATAAAGTTGCTTTTTACAGACTGAGGGCAACGTGAAAGTAGGAAATAGTTGATGAATTTGTTAAAAAATATCAAATTTTTTGAAAATTTTTTAAAAAATTGTGAAGTCATTTTTGAGGGTTAGGGATATATATATTTCGAATAAACGCATTAAAAAATTTCACCAAAATTTTTATTTTTTTCCTCGCTTTCTTAAATATTTTTACACTAGTCCTTGTAAANAAATAAGTATTAAACCAACGTTTCCTGTAAATTTTCAATGAGAGACAAATGAGTCACTTTACGTGTTGTCGTGTCGGGATCTCACTTTTCGATATAATACGTAAAGGTTATAAATTATTTTTATTGACTGAGGGCAACGTGAAAAGAGTAAAAAGTAGATTAATTTGCAAAAAATCTAATTTTTAGAAAATATCTTCAAAAATTGTGAAGTCATTTTTGAGGGTTAGGGACATATATGTTTTAAATAAACACATAAAAAAATTACACAAAAATTTTTGTTTTTTTCCTCGCTTTTATATAATATTTTACACTAGTTTTTGTAAAAATTCTAAATATTAACACTCTGAATACATAAAAATAAGTATTAAACCAACGTTTCCTGTTNAAATTCTAAATATAAACACTCTGAATACATAAAGATAAGTATTAAATCAACGCTTTCTGTTAATTTTCAAAAAGAGACAAATGAGACGCTTTTCGTGTAGATGTGTCGAGATCTTAATTTTCTATTTACTATGTAAAAGATATAAAGTTGCTTTTTACCGACTGAGGGCAACGTGAAAGTTGTAAATAGTTGATGAAATGGTTAAAAAATATCTAATTTTTTTAAAATTTTTAAAAAAATTGTGAAGTCATTTTTGAGGGTTAGGAACATATATCTTTCGAATAAACACAAAAAAATTGGACCAAAATTTTTGTCTTTTTTACTCGCTTTCCTAAAATATTTTACACTACACATTGTAAGTATTCTAAATATTAATCTCTTGGATACGTAAAAATAAGTAATAAATCAACGTTTCCTGTTAATTTTCAATGAGAGACAAATGAGTCGCTTTACGTTTTGTCGTGTTGGGATCTCACTTTTCTATTTACTATGTAAAAGTGTTAAAGTTGCTTTTTACCGACTAAGGGCTATGTGAAAAAAGTAAAGAGTCGAGTAATTTGCGCATAATTATCAATTATTTTAAAAATTTCTTAAAAAATTTTGAAGTCATTTTTTAGGGTTAGGGATTTAAATATTTCGAATAAAAACATAAAAAATTAGACCAAAATTTTTGCTTTTTTACTCGCTTTCCTAAAATATTTTACACTATTCATTGTAAGTATTCTAAATATAAACACCCTGGATACGTAAAAATAAGTAATAAATCAACGTTTTCTGGTAATTTTCAATGAGAGACAAATGAGTCGCTTTACGTTTTGTCGTGTTGGGATATCACTTTTCTATTTACTATGTAAAAGTTATAAAGTTGCTTTTTACAGACAGAGGGCAACGTGAAAGAAAAAAAAGATGATGAATTTGTTAAAAAATATCTAATTTTTTGAAAATTTCTTAAAAAATTGTCAAATCATTTTTGAGGGTTAGGGACATATATATTTCGAATAAACACATAAAAAAAGACCAAAATTATTGTCTTTTTACTCGCTTTTTTTAAATATTTTACATTAGTCATTGTAAAAATTCTAAATATTAACTCTCTGGGTACGTAAAAATAAGTATTAATTCAACGTTTCCTGTTAATTTTCAATAAGAGACAAATGAGTCGCTTTACGTTTTGTCGTGTTGGGATATCACTTTTCTATTTACTATGTAAAAGTTATAAAGTTGCTTTTTACAGACTGAGGGCAACGTGAAAGTAGAAAATAGTTGATGAATTTGTTAAAAAATATCTAATTTTTTGAAAATTACTTTAAATATTGGGAAGTCATTTTTGAAAGATTAGGGACATATATATTTCGAATAAACACATAAGAAAATTAGGCCGAAATTTTTGTATTTTTTCTCGCTTTCCTATAATATTTTACACTAGTTTTTGTAAAAATTCTAAATATTAACACTCTGAATACATAAAAATAAGTATTAAACCAACGTTTCCTGTTAATTTTAAATGAGAGACAAATGAGTCGCTTTACGTGTAGACGTGTCGGGATCTCACTTTTCTATTTTATGTAAAAGTTATAAAGTTGCTTTTTACCGACTGAAGGCTATGTGAAAAGAGTAAATAGTCGATTATTTTGCGAACAATTATCAAATTTTTTAAAAATTTTCTTAAAAAATTGTAAAGTCATTTTTGAGGGTTAGGGATTGTTATATTTCGAATATACACATAAAAAAGTTAGACCAAAATTTTTGTTTTCATACTTGCTTTCTTCAAATTTTTTACACTTGACATTGTAAGTATTCTAAATATTAATGCTTTGGAATCATAAAATAAATAATAAACTAAAGTTTGCTGGCAACTTTTAATGATAGACAAGTAAGCCGCTTTACGTGTTGTTCGTGTTGGGATCTCACTTTTTGTTTTACTATGTAAAAGTTATAAAGTTGCTTTTTACTGACTTAGGGCAACGTGAAAGTAGTAAATCGTTGATGAATTTGTTAAAAAATATCTATTTTTTTGAAAATTTCTTAAAAAATTGTCAAGTCATTTTTGAGGGTTAGGGACATATATATTTCGAATAAAAACATATAAAAATTAAACCAAAATTATTGTTTTTTTTACCCGCTTTCCTAAAATATTTTACACTACACATTGTAAGTATTCGAAATATTAACGCTTTGGATACATAAAAAAAGTAATAAACCAAAGATTCCTGTTAATTTTCAATGAGAGACAAGTGAGTCGCTTGACGTGTAGCCGTGTCGGGATCTCACTTTCCTACTTACTATATAAAGGTGTTAAAGATGCTTTTTACCGACTGAGGGCTATGTGAAAAGAGTAAACAGCGAATTATGTGCGAATAATTATCAATTTCTTTTAAAATTTCTTAAAAAATTTTGAAGGCATTTTTTAGGGTTAGGGATTTATATATTTCGAATAAACACATAAAAAATTAGACCAAAATTTTTGTGTTTTTACTCGTTTTCCTAAAATATTTTTTACTAGTCATTGTAAAAATTATAAATATTAACGCTTTGGATACATAAAAATAGTAATAAACCAAAGATTTTTGGTAATTTTCAATGACAGACAAGTGAGCCGCTGTACGTGTCTTGTTGGGATCTCACTATTCTTTTTACTATGTAAATGTTCTAAAGTTTTGTTTTACTGACTGAGGGCAACGTGAAAAGAATAAATAGTCGAATAATTATCGAAAAAATATCTAATATTTTAAAAATTTCTAAAAAAATTTTCAAGTCATTTTTGAGGGTTAAGGACATATATAATTTGAATAAACACATAAAAAATTAGGCCGAAATTTTTGTATTTTTTCTCGCTTTTCTTAAATATTTTACACTAGTCATTGTAAGTATTCTAAATATAAACTCTCTGGATACGTAAAAATAAGTATTAAATCAACGTTTCCTGTTAATTTTCAATGAGAGACAAATGAGTCGCTTTACGTGTTGTCGTGTTGGGATCTCACTTTTCCATTTACTATATTAAAGGTATAATGTTGCTTTTTACCGACTGAAGGCAACGTAATAGTTGTAAATAGTTGATGAATTTTTTAAAAAATATCTAATTTTTTTAAATAATATTAAAAAAAATTGAAGTCTTTTTTCAGGGTTAAGGATATATATATATATATTTCGAATAAACACATAAAAAAATTAGACCAAATTTTTTGTCTGTTTTACTCTCTTTCCTCAAATATTTTACACTAGGCATTGTAAGTATTCTAAATATTAACCCTTTGGATACGTGAAAATAAGTAAGATACCAAAGTTAAATATTAATTTTAAATGAGAGACAAGTGAGTCGCTTGACGTGTAGCCGTGTCGGGATCTCACTTTACTACATACTATGTAAAGGTGTTAAAGTTACTTTTACCGACTGAGGGCTATGTGAAAAGAGTAAACTGCGGATTATTTGCGAATAATTATTAAATTTTTTAAAAAAAATTTAAAAAATTGTGATGGCATTTTTTGGGGTTAAGGATTTATATATTTCGAATAGACACATAAAAAATTAGACCAAATTTTTTGTGTTTTTACTCGTTTTTCTAAAATATTTTTTACTAGTCATTCTAAAAATTATAAATAT
>NNCF01126525.1:8999-29155 GCA_002313205.1 Laupala kohalensis
ATATATATATATATATATATATATATATATATATATATATATATATATATATATATATATATATCGAAAGAAGTGAACAGGGTCGCGTTTGTTCGCATTTCGTAATATTAGACCGATACACAAGTGAAACGTAAGTCGGGTGGTAAATAAAAGCTTTGATATTTTTTATTCATTAATTTGAAGATACAAAATTTAATGAAAGACTATCATCGTTGTCACTCTTTGCAAGAGCATCTAACTCAGTCTTCTTAAGAACTGAAATTGCTACAAGACTCTAACTAATAAACACATAAGCAAGTTTGTATCTTCCTCACTACTTAAGTCTACTTTATTATTCGCTCATGTGTCTTACCGAAGTCTTGGTTTGCTGTATCGTCATCAGATTTTCCTCTTAACCACAATAAAAACGAACGAGTTAATTATTTTACAGGAAACTCGAGATACCTCATTCATGAAGTATGAAAAAAACAACTTAAAATCTCTCAGATATATATTATTATGGACATATATTATACACGTGCAAAATTTACTTACCGGCAAGAAAAGTACAAATATGATCTCATCTCGACTAGCATTGTCTAGTGCTGCTGCTTGCGTTGTCTATTACGTGAAACAAAGTAGTGTTTAATTCACGAATTTTTTGTTATTAGAAAAACTCCTTGCTCGAAAACCTACCCATCTCCTACCTTGACTGTTTCACCACCCAAGAAACATGTTGTTCCTTTCGCCGTTGATACAAGGAGAGAGCTATGACATACAAACTGAAATACTAATGTCTGAAAATACAAGGTAAATTATGACGGCAGTAGCTAACCGCACAACTAATTCGCGCGCGGCTGGCAAATAAGGCGGAATAAAACAAGTTAGGGACGGTTGACTAATGGATATATGCAGGATTTGACATATGACATAATGAAAAATAAGTGGTTTCGTACAGAAGGGTACGTGTTTGAATTTATGAATACTCGAACAAAATAAGCAAGAGAAACTGTGTATACGTGTGGACGAGGTAATGAGAACAGCGACCATATACTATCGGACTGTGACATGCTTCGACGAGGAAGAGGAGACTACTTACGATTTTTACGTCGAGAGGGAATCATTGCGTAAATAAAGGGAAGGGGTAATGTAGGAAATTTAATAATTGACCCAAAGAAAGGTGTGAAAAAAACGTAGAAAATGTGACAAAGTTGGGAAAACTAAGAAAAGAGAATAAAACATACAGGATAGGAGGTATAGATAAATCAGAGGGAAGAAAACTAAATAAGAAAATAAAGCAAGTTGAAGGTAAGACGGTCAAGGTGTCTATAGTCAAAACAAACAGAAGAAGAAGAAAACTAGATACTAATGTCTGAGATAACATATGTGTAATTTCTACGTCGACATCTGGAGCGAAGGTGGGATGAAAAATAGGAACTATTCAGTATTCCCCCATTATAAACGGGTACAATATAATGGATATACAATATACTAACATTATTTAGCAGATCAGTTAAAATCACAATTATCGAGGCAAAATGTACTCATATATTCCTCTCGGCCTGAAGTAATTAAAAGCTTTTCCCCGTGACGAAACTCGCGATTCCGTCTCCCGGAGGCCGTGGACCCTCGAAGGTAAATTGAACGCAGGACGTTGCACGCACTAATTGGTTACTACGTTGCGTCACGCTCAGGAGACCGCCGTGATAAGTGCGCGAGGATTGTTAAGGACGTGGTGTGTATTAAAGTGAGGGGAGGTGACACGACCACGCTGCGGAACAGAAGCCATCATCATTAGCTTAATGAGGGGACGTGTAAGTTTCAACGAATCGTTTACTTCAGATGTGTCATTTGTACTCATAAACGATCGTATGAGGAATATCAGATCAGATTTTTTGATAGTTATAATCTCCATAGATTATTGATTATGTTAATAAACTATTGAATTTTATGAGTAGATCGGGGCTCCTCCCACAAGTTCTCGGGAGGGTTTAAAATTTGCATTTCCTTTTCATCTTTACTGTCTTCTTTGTTTTCATCGTTCGTTTCTGTAATTAGAAAATATAATATTTAGAAATTGTTTTCTTTTTTGTGATATAATGTATTGGTATTCTGTTTTCTTTTCTTTCATCTTTGTATTTAGATATTTGTTGGTTTCATGAGGGTTTTTTAGTGGGTATGGTCGAGATATTCGGCGAGTCCCACACACGGGGAAGAGTCACTACGGCTGTTCTCTGAACTGCATTTTTCCCTACTTGCATGGGCTCTAATGACCTCGATGTTGACGAGCCCTAAAGCCCCACAAAAAAAATTGATAAAAAAGTGCTGAAAACTATTTTTATGTTGGGAATTAGTTTATCACGAGATGGCAGAATAAAATTACGATTGGTACTAACTAACGTTTCGTAATTGTTCCACGTGGAACATAAATGTTCCGAAACGTTAGGTAGTACTAATCGTCATTTTATTCTGCCATCTCGTGATAAACCAGTTCCTAGCATACCAATATGGCTGAAAACCCGCAACTAATAATTTTTATATGAAAGAAACACATGCTATTATTTTGTCTTGGGGGAACAGAAATAATAAATCTGCAACTGCCTTAGGGTCCATGATCTGAATTGAAATAGTCACTTCCATTTTTCCGGAGAGTAAATAAGTTTATTGAGAGTAAATTAGTTTTCACGTATTAAATTGTGGATTTTTTCTGCATAATTGACAATGTATTTATTAAGTCCTCTATTTCATGTATTATTGAGACTTTCTGAAATATAGTTTACAATTCAATTTCAATAGGGTGATTTATTTACAAAAACTATTAATTATGTACAAATGTGTGGCGAGGTTTTTTGCCTGTACTCCTTTCAAATGCCCCTTAAGTAGAGCCGTGGGTTGTGCCTGGTATTAACTCTCATTGAACGGATAGTGGCAGTTTGAATTTTGCCAATCTTTGTTTTTGAACTTAAAACGATCGTAATTTTATTTACTTGTGATTTGTATCGTAATAGTATTTTTAGCGTCCTTTATTGCTTATTATTATTTAATTTAGTTGTAAAGTACCTTTTAAGTATGCTGCAACTACCGATTCATTGAACATCGTTGGGAACCCTGGGAAACCAACGATCAGGCCACGAAAATATACAATTAATATAAACTTATTTACAAAAGGTACTTAAAGAAGAGAAAGAAATTATAAAGTAATATATAAACGTTTTGTCATAAAAGTAAAGATTAAAATAAAATACAATTATTTACAATACAAAAACCATATAAATGACATAATGCTTGGAAAGTCTTCAAAATATGTCTCCTGAAACAAAAGTAAATGACGAAGCGGCAGAATCACGGTTCATTTGAATCAGTGGTTTCAGCGCATATTACTCTTTCATTTCCCTCACATAGCTTAGGAACTGACCCAGGGACTGCACTACAGATACTCTATTGTCCCTCATTATCGCAATGGCTAAATCTACGTTAATGTGATAATTTTGGAATGCACCAACTAGGATAAAAGTTCGTTTTTGAATCTGTTTTCGGGCATGTTAGTAAAATGTGAGTCCAATCTTCATTTTGATCCCCGCAAAGTGGGCAAATAGAGTCTCGATCCCCCCTCCGTTTTCTTAATTTCCACCCTCCTACGCGAAACCATCCGTAACCCGATCGTTCTTTTGATTTGAGACAGTCAATGTATGGTTTTCTGCCCCATTGTCCAGCTACTAAGGTTTGCACGATAAGTGACCTCTTTTCCAGTCTTTTGGTTTCTATTTCACGACGGTATAAGTCTTGGAGTTTTCTCTTAATATCTTTTAGGTCTTTTAACGATGGACTATTCTGACTCACACAAGTGATTCCTGCTTTATGAATTAAATTTTTAATTTGCTTGTCCCATTTTCCTTCTGTATTACAATGGTAAGACTGAGTTACTAGTGGGTTCCTATCCGAAAGCCAATATTTAATTGCTCTTAATTGGAGAGCTAGTTCAATGGGAAGCAACCCAAATTCCCATAAAATGCCACTGTTTGCTGTGCATTGAGCAATGCCCGTTACCATTTTAAGATATTTCGTTTAAAGCGAGTTTAAAATATTGTTATCCCCCGCGCCCCATATTTCCGCTCCGTACGCTATTCCCGCGATGAGTAGAGATTGAAACATTTTATCCATAAGTCTTGGTGCAATTTCAGGAATTGTAATTTTTGATTGTGTTATTGTACTTAAAGTGGATTTGCCTTTTCGTCGAGCTTTCATCTTATGTCTCGTCCAAGTTACGTTCCTTGAGATAGTTGCTCCTAAATGTATGTATTCTTTAACGTTTTCTAGCGTTTCTCGTTTATACGACCAAGTTTCATTCTTACTGTAGACCCACCCATTTTTAAATGTCATGGTATTTGTCTTATTAACGTTAACATTTTGTTTTGTTTATTCGCAGAAACTTTCTAATTCATCTAAACTTCTTTGTAAACCTGCTTGTGTTTTTGAGAAAATAATCAAGTCGTCGGCAAAAAGGAGTGCTGGTATTGAAATATTTTCATCTCCGATCCTGGGTGCATCTGCGTTTACCGTGGCTAGTCTATCTACGAGCCCATCTATGAATAGTATGAAGAGAAGTTGGGAAAGTACGCAACCTTGCTTTCCACCTCTTTCCACAGAGAATGTATCTATTACACAATCTAATTCTAATCTCACGCATGCCGTGTCTGATTTATACATCCCTTGAAGCATTTTTAGGACTTTTGTGGAGATACCTTTACTTTCTAGAATAAACCTAAGTATTTCCCTATTAACGGTATCGAATGCTTTTTTAAAATCCACAAAAGCAAAAAATAGCTTCCCTCTTTTCACGAAGTTGCCTTTTCCGCCATTGTGGTAGTTATAAAAATGTTGTCTACTGTACTATAGTTATTTCTGAATCCTCCTTGCAACGCTGTCACTTTTCCTTCTTTTTCTATCCATTTATTTAACCGTACATGAAGAATTTTGCAAAAAATCTTAGCTATTGCATTAATTAAAGAAATGCCTCTATAGTTATTACGATCGTTAACGTCACCTTTGTTTTTATAAATTGGACAAATTATTGATGTATTCCAAATTTCAGGAAACGTGGAAGCGTCGTATAAAGAATTGAAAAAATCCACGAGAATTGGGGCATTACAAGAATTTATTTCCTTTAAATATTCCACTGGAATACCATCAGAACCTGTTGCTTTGCCAGACTTCAAATTTCGTACCACATCTTTCATTTCATCAGTTTTTATTTCGCTGACTAAATCTGTCTCAATTATTATTTTTTTTATTACGTTTCCGTCCGTTGTATACACTGACTCTGGGAAAGAAGTTGAGCGAAGTGCATTTCCCAACTTTTCACCTCTATACTGTTTGTGCAACTGTATCTACATCGTAATTTATTTATAGTATCCCAAATATTTGCAACATATTTACTGTGAATAATGTTTGCAATTATTTCCGCTTCCGAATGTTTCCATTGTTGCTTAGCTGTGTTCATTATTCTTTCATAGTTTTTTTTTTCTCAAGTGTACGTATTTTTGTCGTAAGCTTTCTCCTCCCCACCAAATGTAGATTTTAATGCATTTTCAGCATCTTTTTTCGCCTGTCTACAATCTATGTTGAACTATAACGTTTCTCGAATGTTGTGTTTTTTCTGTGTAAGTACTCGCATGTATGAACCCGCTTTCTGTAGGGCGTTTCGTAAAGATTCTGTCGCAGCATTAAGCTGTCCAAACTGCAACTTATTTGGAATATCCGTGCAAGTTTCTGCGATTCCTTTTAAAGTTTTCTGCAAATTCTAAACTTTTTTCATGGTTCCATTTAAATCATTTAATTTTTGACAAGCTGTTTGACTGTTATAGTACTTATATTAGTTTACATATAGATAGATAGATGGATGGATGGATAGATCGATAGATCGATAGTTAGTTAGTAAGTTTACAACAGCTTGGCCTAAGTGGAGGTGTTAGTAGGAGTAGTTAGTACTAGAAAGAGGTTAGTTATACTAGGAGCAGTAGTACGTGGATAAAACGTGGAGGATTTGCTTCCTAGTTGCCACAGGTGTATATGAAAACTGGGGCATTGAAGTTAAAAGCTACGATTTTTTCTGGTCCCGCTGGGAGTTGTACCCGGGATGATTCAATGACGAGCTAGCATGCAAACCCTGAGCCACTGGAGGGACTATATTCGTATTTATCATGGGATTACTGTCATAGTTGCAACCACGGATTCATGAATTTCCGTTTTCAGATCTACTCATTCAGCTGTGCTGTTTCTTTTCATGCAGTTTTCTGCGAATGAAATGCTGTAATTGAAATTAGATCTTCACAATATGTTTCGCTCGATTTTTGATTATATGATAACAACTCAGTATGTTAGAGTCTTCTCCGTAGAGGATTTGTTGCATGACGGAATCTGATTTGATTATACTTACAGAATTTAATTATGTATTATGTTGCTAGATCTAATTTTAGCCCAGTCAATTTGTTCAGAGCATGGTTATTTTCCATTAACCGCTTTGCTTTGGGGTGACGTTTGGTTAATTGGACTGAAATCATGTAATTAAGTTTCTTGTGAATTCAATTATCCATTCATGTCACCTCACTTTAAAAATGAACTTCTAGTGATTAAAGTATGTTCCATCAACGTCTCACAATTTTGTAAATTTTGTGATTTATACGTAAAACAATACACTACGCAAATTTCAGAATTTTTATTATTTTTCGAGAACCAAGAGAGGTTTTAATTCACAAATATTTATGGGTTGTGCTTTTATTTTCCTATGACCTCCACAACAGAAATCCTAGTTTCCAAATCAAGCAGTCCCAAAAATACGTTTTCATTGTAAATGATTTACGTGAATTGTATTCCTTAATAATTGATATTTTAATAGACGTTTCATCATAATACTCGTATTTGTCAGTTAATGGAATTTAATTGGGCTGCTTGTCCATACATTGTCTACACTTGCAGTTCAGATTATGTGTTTATTTTGTTTATTCTTACAATATATTACGAAAGTTATGTTTTTAGTGGCACCTATCCTTTATAACTAGTCTACACGTATATTTATTAATACTTTCGTTCCTCATTAATTTTGGTTTGTAAAGCGTTATGTATATAGTAAATTCTTCAAAATTTAAATTTAAATTTCTCTCCTACTTTTCTTCCTGTCAACTAACGGTCAGTCAACGTAAACAGAAGAGAGGAACTGGTACATTGTGTACGTGACAAAGGAACGTTGGAAGTCGAAACTGTTTCCTCCGATTTTTGCGTGACTTGTATGTGCTTTGTTTTTTATTTTTCATTGTCTTTTAAACTTTTTAATTTATAAAAGACAGAAATGTCGCTTTATTTTCAAGATTTCGTATCTGCGTCTTCCGTCATTCCACGACAATAGAAAGTTTTTACATAACGTATACGCTTCCTAACGTATACTTTAGGATGATGACGCTAACAGCAGAACGTACAATACTGATAACATAAAAGGGCCCATTTATTTTTCTAAGTCCCACGCTCTGACCAGTTTTGGATCTGTTAGGTTTGCAACGCCTCCCTCCTCTTGCTTTCCCTTCGAGAGGGGAAGTTTCGTTCGACCAATCGTAGGTCTATTTGAAACGGCGCCTTTATTTGGAAGACATCGTGCGGCGGGTAAATCGTAACGAGATAAAATGTTTAATTACACCGCTATTAAAGAAATATTTTGTATTTTTTTATTATACACATTTTGGACTTCTATAACAAAAAATATTCTGTATATTCTTGACTTCAATAAATAACCATTCTCTATATTTAAACGACATCTCGAGATTCGTTGTCTCGCAAGGTCTTCATAGGCAATGTAAACGATATTAGAGTTTCTGTAAAAAACGTTTGCGTAATACTGTGATAAAATATAGTTTTTAACAGAATTTGAATATAATTGCAAGATATCGTATGGAATTGGTATAATTCGAATCACAAATTACTTATAAATATTCCTATAATTTCTTATATTTATACAGTGAAGAAAATAAATCAAATCTCATTGCCTACAAGTGATGTGTATTGTCAAAAGTAATTTCACATAATTTGCGATTCTCTTAAGTTTTTCATATATGTGAAAAGGAATTAAATAAATATAGAAAACGTTTGTCTCAAATATGAACTAATAACACAAAAGTTTAATTCTCGAGTTATAAATAATATAAAACTACTTAAGGAACAAATAAATTACATCTTCTAGTGACATATTTATCCACGATATAACAATTTGGTAGTAATCGTGCAACCTAAAAAAATAATCAGATATCAATAATATGAAAACCTCGTTGACGAATTTTTTTACAATTGAAATACTTTATATATTCTACATACTTAACTCACTCCTCATTTATAATGTTAGTATCGATATTCAGTATTATTTATTGATTTCCAGAGCAGGGAACGAACATTGTCATTTAGAAACATTCTTTGCGGGTATATAACTTTTTACGAAGCAACATGGATGTTACATTTGTGAAGATAAACGTATTAGTCAGACATTCAGTATAATATTTACAGTAAATTTAAATCGAGCGAGGCAGTTAACAAGGTCGTATTTAGTTTTATATGTTAAGTTATTGTAACTTGTAGTTCGCCGTATTCCTGATTCAGTGTCATATTCTAAGGACTTGTTATTTTAAATCTAGAAATCTTCTCCAATTAACGTAACATTTTGCCGTCAATTCAACAGAGAATTTCATATTTTCAGAAAGTGATCAACAAATATGGGATATTATACGAAATATGTTTTTTCATTGTAATATTTATGTTACTTACGCATAATATTTTAACGGCGTTCTACTTTTTACTGGCTGTAAAATTAGAAATGTAGATCGCTGAAATTTTCCTCTCGGACATACGACGAAGGCGCCAGTGACACGTAATTTCGTTTAACAAATAGAAGAAACTTTTATATTTGATTGTCAAATGATAGAACAGGAACAACGAAGAGATTTCTAATGAAACTCGCGGAGAGGAATACATTTTAGTTTTATGTTAGTGTAAAATGCATTATGACTCTGAAAGGCTAAACCTTCACAACATCTAGGGTTTTCTTTTTTCCTTTTTAATGTTTGTAGAAAAAATAAATTTATCTACAATAATGTAGTGTAATTAGAAAAAATACAAAATAAGAATACAGGGACCCTGAAGATGATTCTAAACTAGCATCACAACATTGACCACGCACGATTAAATTGCAATAAACTGTTTAACAAAAAATAAAGTAATTGATTGTTTATAATAAAATTGCATAATTAATAGAGCATATACCTTTTTCTTTAGTAAATATTGTTCTCCAAATGTATAATGTTGTAAATCCAGTTAATATTATTAAAATACAGTTTTAATTCTTGGGGTATAATTACGAACTCGTGAATTTCTTTTAGTATCATTTTCTTTAAATATAAATTATTTGCTTTTAAATTCAATATAAAATTTAGTATCATTGTTTTCTTTAAATATAAATTATTTGCTTTTAAATTCAAAATAATTTTTTTTTTTTTGCACATGTTTATTGACATTTTGAAGAACTTTTCTAAATTCCTCGCAAAATATATCATTGAACACTTTCATTTACACATGAAGAAACTAAAATATCGAAACTTAAAGAGAGCATGAATAGAATTATTTTATAGAAACTTTGTCGTCTCGTCGGCAACTTTGCTAAGATGAACTTTGGCAATTCAAGAAAAAAAGAATGTCATTCATTGTCAAACCGACAAAAACACGCAAACTTGAGTGGCTATTTATTTGTTCGAATTTTTCAACAGACATTTTACCTCCTCTAGCAAAAGTGTAATTGGCTGAGAACACTAAAGCACTGCTATTATTGTTCTGTCACAAGGTGGGTTCGAATCCTAGTGTGAACTGATTTTTGAAAATGGTTTATACCACAATTCAGCTCGTAATATCTGTTTGGGAGCTGTAATGAACTAAACCTTAATTCATGCTCTCATAATTAAACTTCCCCTTTCGAAGGGAAAGCAAGAGGAGGGAGGCGTTGCAAACCTAACAGATCCAAAACTGGTCAGAGCGTGGGACTTAGAAAAATAAATGGGCCCTTTTATGTTATCAGTAGTGTACATGTGCAATCGATACATTTTGCATAGCGTATTTTCGAATCAAATCATATTAAAAATTGTAAACCCAAACATACAACTTTTATGCAAGCGTACACAATTAAACTGTACTGTGAGTATTCCAGAACGTGCTTATACGGTATACACAAACAACAAATCTGTCGCATATCCTTTCAGATATCAACATAACCTCAAATCCAGACTGGAATCCGCCATGACCTCGCTCACTAGCGTACCACTAATATCCTACGCAAAGAGGCGGTGTAACGTACAACGCTAGGAGAGTTAGTGTACCACTAACTTCTGAGCATGCGCAGAAGTAATTTGCATGTGGATAGCATATACGATAGCTTGCAGGTACGCTATGCAAAAAATTCCAATTGTCTTTGTTAGTCTATTCCTTTCTTCTCATTCTTAGTCTTGTCATGTCTTGTTCGCTATCCCTTTTTGTCATTGGAATCGTGTTGCTGGTGACATTGTCAAAGAAGAGGCCATATTTGTTATTGGGGATACAAACCCTCTCTGTTCTATCTATACGTGCTTTTATTCTTTTCGAATCATCACGATCATCTTATGATTTAAGAACTTAAGAAGTATTACGAATTTTCTTTCTGTATGAAGAGACCATGTCATTCTTCTGTACCTGAACCTTTTTCTGAAATACTGTCAGTAGAAAATAATCGTTTGCGATTTCTAAAGTTCTAATTATTCAATTCTGTAAAACCGGAGGACATAAATAGTCCTACTAGAAGCTCTCACGGTTTCTAGAGTTTCATTGGAATGTCGTTTACAGCAATGCATAGTGAAAAGATTAAGAAATTCTGACCAGCTGATGATCTACGAACACAAAACCATGTCCTCGAAACCGAAGCGTAAGTTTCAAGTAACCGTCTAGCATTTATTGATGTTCATGAGTGACCCGCATTCTGGTTTGTCATCACACTTCAGGGTTCCAATATCTATATTGATGCAAATAAAATAAAATAATTTTTGTATTATTTCTTAGTTTTGTGGATTATTTTTCCCTTTGCTTAGGCCACCGTCTTCATCGAAATCTAACTTACTTTTTTGTTAACATTTTTTCAAATTTACACTGAAAATAATCAATCCGTAACTACTTTAGTCATTGAATTTGGGGCTCTTGCAAGACTCGCGTGTTTCTAGCATCTTCAGATGGTCATCTTTCTTAGCCTGTGTTTTGTGTGACACTTCGAGATGAGTTCAGGAGACGACGCAACCCTCAGAAGGACTTTGACTTGGTCGAGTATCGGAGATTATCGTTGAGGACTTATTTCGAAAGAAGAAAGCAACAAAAGGATAGAAGAGAGGGGGAAGAGACAAATTTCTCACAAGTTTAGTTTTAAATAATTTTTTTTAAGCTAAAACATACCAATTTAACTAGTTTATTGTAATAATATATTATGCTGCCAGTGAGCAATGCTCGATGTCAGATAAAAAAAGACATGATAAAAGTGTACATAATGAGAAGTTGAATAACAAATCCTGCACCCAAATATCTATATTTTATTGGAGTTTTTGTACTCGCCAACATCTGCGTCATTAGAACCAAATACCTATAAAATGGTTGGAAAAAGGATACACACATGGTGTAAAATGGTTGGAAAATTGGTACATAAGGTAACAACAAGAAGGAAATTACGGTTAGGAACCTTGATCGGAATTGATGGGATGGTCCCTTGCTTGCTACCGGAGAGTAAATTAATTGCTCTCCGCGTGGTCATACGCAGTGTGTACCGCTTATTTTACAATAAATTTATCAATTTTTTATTATTTAAAGAATTCATTATTTACATGAGGCCCATAAGTATGTATTCACATACATATTCAATTTCGCTTACTAACAGATACTGACACACTCTCATATATACAAATATGCATAAATATACGCTCATATCATTGCTCCTCTTATATTTTTGGCTAAGGAGCTGCCTTAAACTAATAAAAAAAATTAATAATTAAGTAAAATAAAACCAAAACGGTGTAGCTTGAGCAGACATGCACACATTAATACACTTCTCTACTCATCAGTCTGAGCATTTTCTCTACTCTTCGACTCCACTCACATCACTGCTCTGCACGTTCCATATGCACCTACTTCACAGAAGCAAGAGAACTGTATCGGATACACTTTTCTCTTTTTGGCAAGTTCGTAAATGTTGCTGCAGATAAGTTATTCCAGTCTACAATGGTTCTATTCACAAAAGAGTATTTACCAATATCCGCTTTCAGTTTTCTGTACTTTATTTAACGCTCGGTGTCACCGCGGCTGATGTAGGAATACGTCGGATATCGACAGATCGCTTATCACAAACAAGAAAAGATATTTTCTACTATCGTTTATTGATGCACAGAATCCTTTCGGCCGTACGGCGACCATCTTCATTGCTGGGTCTGTCGTTAAGAGTGACTGAAAGCCTTTCTTTACGACAGGAACCGGCACTCAAGATGCCGAAATGACTCTATGCAGTTTTACAATATAATTTTATAAATACTATTGTAAATATTATAGCCTATTTATGTTAACGTGTGTAATGTTAGAAATCATAATGTAATACGACTCCATCCTCGTGCTACTAACAGTAGCGTACCTTTGCGTGGGCGGCGTGGGGACCGACCTCCAAGGACCTCATCCTGTAACGGGCCTCCGAATTGCCATAAATACTATAAAAACGGAAAATTGAACAAGATATAATATTTCATTATTACAACAGTAGAAAAACGCGTAGGTGATTTTCTTATTGAGTACAACCCCAATTTCTATTTCAAATTTATTTACGTAATCCCTAACTCAGCTTGCGAACACGTTCATGTATGAGTGGGAGAGGGGGCCTCAAAAGGGAGACTCCTGCCCCGGGCCTTATAAGTTGTATGTACTATACACTACTTTTTACTAATACAATAGATCCAGATGTAGCATGGTTAATTAATTTATTGTCAAAAAAGCAGGACAACGTACGTATGACCACGTGGAGGACAAAAAAACTAATTTACTCTTCGGAAGCAAGCAAGATCCCATCAATTCCGATCAAGGGTTCTGAGGCAGAGGAGGATTGAAAAATTTCAGCACCCTCCGGACATGAGGATACAAATGGTTTTGTACATGTTATAATATTAATAAAATACCAACAAATTTATATTTAATAAAACGCACAAGTTATTTCAGATGTACGCATTATTAACAAACTATAGATTGGTCGGAAAAAGTTGTTTCAAAATCGTAAGTATTAAAATAACACTAAATTCGAGATTTATTATTTCAGTAGATACTGCCTGGCGAGTCTAAAAAAATCCGCCTTTACTCGAAGGAAAACCGGAGAAAAACCCGGGCCAGGATGGGGCTACAGAATTAACGTAAACAACTGTGCCAAGGTTGAAAACACACAAAACTAAACTTGGATAAATGATATGAAACAATACAAGCATGCAGGAAAATAGTTTTGAAATTGTTATATTTTTTTGAAAGTACTAGAGCAATGGTGTTATAACAACAAGACGACTTTAACTTTTAATAGAAACATTAAATTCTTTTACGTTGTAGAAGAACTGGTGCTGTAGGTTGCTTTTAACCTCGGATTTGAAGAGATTCAATTTTATAATGTCTTTAATATTTTTGAGGAGAGTATTATATAGAACGATTCCCGAATGATATGGTTTTTGCAAAGAGCGGTTCACAATGAATATTATTCCTATTGTGAATATTGTGTTTGTGAACAGTGGCGGATCTATGGGGGGGGGGTATCTTTATCCTTTAATATATCTTTGCCATTTTAAACAAATAATAAATTTGGTCACTTTTTAATGAATTGTTAATTATGTATTTGATAATTTTATGTATTATATTAAAATACAAAATCGCTATAATATTTATCATAATGCATACAATAATTGTTATAATAATATTTGCCATAATATTTATAATAATGTTTATAATATTTAGCCCCCCTTGATTACGGTAAGGGTTCTAATGACCTTGCCGTTGACAAGCCCTAAAGCCTCACAAAAAAAATTGATTACGGCCTAGAACTTCGTTTCTAAAATTAGAACTAGAACTAGTTCGGTCTAGAACTAGAATTACGTGTAGACTGTTCGTGAACATGACTGTTTTGTATGAAGCAAAGGTTCATTCTTCCAGATTCGTCACGATCTGCACTGACTTACGTTTGGGGTTGTTTGCATTGTTGCAGGTCGTGCGTGTCCGCGTGTCCGCAGGGCTACCAAGAGGCGGTGGGTGGCGGCAGCTGTGAGCCATGTGAGAGGCGCTGTCGTCGCGAGTGCAAAGGTGCTGTGGTGGACTCGCTGGCGGCTGCGCAACAGCTGCGCGGCTGCACCTACGTCGATGGGCCGCTCATCCTCAGCCTTCCCGAGGGCGGCGCTCAGCTGCTGGACGAACTCGGGAGGAGTCTCTCGGAGATTGAGGAGATCGCGGATTACCTCAAGGTACTGTTCTGCTTCGAATTTTGTTTTTAGTTTATCATTCATCCCGGTCCCTGAACTCAAAGGTTCAATTCTCTTTCATTTGTCTCTCTCCCTTGGTTTCTTTCTTACTTAATAGTATGTTTATGGTGTGTGTTGAAATGTTGAATCCGCCTCTGCCTTAGGGCCCTTGATCGGAATTGGTGGGATGGTCCCTTGTTTGCTTCCGGAGAGTAAATTATTTTATTGCCTTCCACGTGGTCATTCGCAGTTTGTGACTGCATTTTTGACGATAAAGGTTATTATTATTATTATTATTATTATTATTATTATTATTTAAACTCTCATCGTAGTGGCATTGCCACAGGAGACCATTGCGCAACAACTATCCAACATCCGTTTTTAACGCTTGTCTCGCGCACATTGTTACAGTCACAATTTCCTGGAATTTTTCAAATACTTCTTCATTTCGTATTTAATGAGGCTAATTTTCTGACGTAAAAAAATGTCCTTCCAACCCTTATTGCCTGGTCCATTAACCAGTTTTTAAAAACTTTTTTCTGTCAACTGCCATTGCTTTCACCTCCTGTAGTTTCTATACTCTGCCCTGACATATCTTCTTACCGCAACCCGGGTCTTCTAGGATTCTCTCCCTCAGATGTTCTTTTCCATTACAGTAGTACTTCAGAAAACTCAAAAATGCAAGTTTTTGTTTATATTTTGTAAACTTGTTGATATTATGACTGTTAACAAGTGGATAAAGTTTCATGACCTTTACGAGAATAGTTTACGAGCTATTGCAACTTTCATTCAACACGATCTCATACGGAATTTCACAAATTTTCAAATTTGTCTGGGAAAAACAATCAAAACAAATGCTGGAATTTCTTAAAACTTGTTGAAATTATTCAGTTATTCTTAAAGTACGAAAATCCTACGGCAATCACGTCACTTTATCTAAAACGAGATTCGATAAAAAGTAAAATAATGTCAAGTTTTTGTAGATAATGGTAGTGCAACCTGACAACACCGCACTACATCCAGCGAACCACTTATTTCGTCTGTCACCTCAAGAACGGCGAAAACTTGTGCCACGGCCTTCTTTCCCTACAATTGTAGTTCAAAGATATGAAAGCATTGATGTATAATTTTACATTCATTCAAATTTAAATAATTTTCTTTGAGCTATGTGTACTTTTTCAGAGACTACTTGTCTGTCCACATAAAACAAGATGATTTTAAACACTCTTCAAATAATCAATGTTGGAAATAACCTCAAAAAACTTTCATCTATTGACGCGTTGTTTTCAAGCGACAAGTTCAGCTATGCAGTACAGTGCTAGCAACTTGAAGAATTAAAATACAACGTTGTCGCGAATAAAGTGTAACATAACATGTATTTATTTAGTTTATAATGAAAATCATGGTTTAATTTGTGGTATTTCCCAAGTGATCTGTTTTAAAGAAGTATTATTGTCACAGTTTAATATATTTAGGCGTATTTTAAATTTAAAGTTTTTCTTCTTCTGAAAGTTACAATCCAGATAGTCACATTAGTTTGAAATTTTGAATGAATTTTAATAATTTACAACCATACACGCAAATTCAAAATGTTTTAACAAACTTCTCAAGCTATTTTGAAGCAAATTTTACTACATCAGTGTGTAATCTATCATATTCCATAATAGTGAAGTTCATGAACTATAATAAGACCACTAACTTTTGACAAGATCTTACTTAAAGAACAACTTGAATACTCATTCTCTGCACAGTGAGGTCATGAAGCATCTCAGAAGTAGTGAGATTCCTTGTAATATTAAATGCCTATGCTAGCAATCGTGATTAATATCTTATATAATACTGATTACTATCTTGATGATAGATTTTTATCTTCTAACGTGCTATTGAGCGGAGTAATGTTCTGACTTGGTCACACTGCGATAGAAGAGGTGTTCAGCTGGGGATTTTCCAAACCTACTTTAGTTCCAAACCTTTATATAATTTTGTATTGTTTTATTATTTTTCGTTTCTATTATTCAGTGTGGTGTGTAACCTCTCATTAAATTATTAACATGCTGACAACATGAAGACAATATTGTCAACTCACCAAAAAAAACATAAACACCATGAACGAAAAGTTCATCGAAACGAAATAGAACGAAAGTTCGCTCTCCCCATGAACGAAATTTTTACCATGAACTTACGGTATCTACGGAGTTGCTGAAGAAAAGAAATTATCGGATCGACGAAGAAATTTTATCCTTCCGTAATAAATATGTCAAACTTTCCTTTCTACTAAAGTTAAAATGTGCAGTTAATTAATCTTCAAAGTAAGAACAATTTTAGAGAATTCTTCACGTATCGATACCTGAAGACATTCAAATCGTATGATAACGAATATCTGTAGAAGCGTTCCTTATTTTAAATCATTTTCATAAGGTTTTATTACTGCGTAATTTTTTTTTATCTGATGAAGAATGGACCCGCAGTTACATCGAAGACGTTCTATTGTGTGACTCTCATATAAATTCTTCCATTTTCGCGTAGTAGAGAATTCACGTAGGTCAGCCAATGCATGTGGAAATATGCTTTAACCGAGACTATCTCCCGCTAGTGACGTATTTCTCTTAGTTAACATGTAAATTTAAAGCAATGAATTTCTCGTTGAGAACTGTATCCCGTTGGGAAATTCGCGAGACCAACCTCCTTCGGTTTCCTCGTGACCTGTTTCCGCTTATATTGATGTAGAACAGTTCATACTCCGATAGTTCCCTCTACAACTTGTCTCAAAGATTCAATTAATCTGAGGCTGCATCCTGTACGATCCGCATGCAAGCGGAGTGATATTAATGAGAATCCAGAATTCTTGTGGTCTTTTGGATGAATTTTCACTAATATTTTTTTGTACATTGAATCACGGCGTGAAAACGTTTTTGAAACGGATGTCAGGGATGGTTGGCTAGGGAGTCTTGACTGAGAATTAATTGTTAAGATTATTTTGCTCAAGCAGTTGGGACATTGGCTCCCTAAGGGCGCTAGTGATGCAATGCCTTAGATTGCCTTGCCCCAGTGATGCAATGTCTTAAATTTAAAAATATATCGTGCATTCGTAGTGATTTAATTAAAAAAAGCACACTTTACTTTGTAAGGCAGAAGCAACGTATGTAATTCCATTCGTAGTCGCGGAGCGCCACTTGGCAGATATTAATTAGAGATATCTGTGCAGTCTCATAGAACGAGCTGTGACCAACGCCGTAGATCGATAATTTGGTGACTATCGGTACATCGAGGCCACACAGCGGGCGGCGCAAGATGGAGACAGGAGAGCGGCTGGCGGGAGATTATGCTGGAGCGACGATCTGCGATAATAGGAAATACACCCCCACCCGTGGCTCTGGTCGTAGTGTTGTCGCTCATCAAGTCATCCCGTGTTCGATTCCCAGAAAATTTGTACCTTTTCACATTAATGTCCAATTCATATAGCTGTGACTACTGGAAAGCAAACTTTCCTTCCTCTATCCATTACTAACAATTCTAATTCTGACCGACACCGGTATTGTTGTTTTGTGTATTTATAGACCTCCTCAATCAGATCTTGACATATTTTTTCGGAACTTCGAAATTGTTTTAAAACATATCACACATAAATCTACTAAATCTATCGTTATATGTGGCGATTTCAACATCGATTTCCTGAGTACATCCGACTATGCACATTCACCAGTCAATCGATTCAAGAATCTTATCGACTCCTTCAACCTTATTACTACGATAAACGACCCCACTCGCCTCTACGGCTCATCTCAATGTTTCATTGCTAGATCAAATTATAGTCAACAATGGAATCTCGTATCTCTCTGAAGTGTTTATCGCCGGATACAGTGATCACCTTGCTCAAGTATTGACTATTAATAATACACTAAAACCGCTTAAAATCCTTTACAAATTTACAAGAGAGTTTAATGACATAAATAAATCCATATTCGTAAATTATTTGCGTGAAGAAACATGGAAAGATGTTTACAATTGCCAAAACACCGACGACAAATTCAATGTATTTATTTCAATATTCCTAAAACATTACAACTCTTGCTTTCCCATGCAACGCAAGTTAATTAACACAAAGAAATACAATAGATGGATCACCCAAGGGATAAGGATTTCTTCAAAAAACAAACGCCGTTTATATTATCTTTCAAAACGCTATAACCAGCCACCCGAATTCCATAATTATTTTCGTAAATATAAGACTATTCTCCGAAAAGTAGTCTATGCAGCTAAAGTTATGGAAAACGACAGGCATATACTAAAATCGAACAACCGGATGAAAGCCATGTGGAATATTGTTAACAATTACACGTCAACTTCTGAAAATCGCGAAGAAAATGTTTCTTTTCTAAACGATGGCAAAATCATAACAAATCCTCAGGACATCGCAAATTTGTTTAATTATCACCTCTCAGAAGATGGTAAAATAACGAACTCAATATATCCAAATCAATGTCCTCCAATTATATCCACCCATGTACCCAATTCTATGTTCACTTCCGAAACTAACGCCAGTGAAGTCATGGGAATCATCAGCTCCTTAAAAAACAAATTTTCACGAGGCATAGATGATATACCTGAGTTTATTGTTAAATCTTCGTCCCACGCTATATTAAATCCACTCGTAAATATTTTTAATAGTTCTTTATCGGAAGGGGTGTTTCCCAATATATTTAAGAGAGCTAAAGTGAAACCTTTACACAAGAAAGGAAACAAACTTAATATTGGAAATTACCGACCAATATCTCTACTACCCACTTTCTCAAAAATCCTAGAAAAATTGTTCTATAAGCGTCTTCTAGATTTTTTATCAAAATATAACATTCTCTCTGACGATCAACACGGTTTTAGGAAATCCTTTTCCACTACAAGCGCCATATTTTCCTTCTTAAACGATGTTACCACATCTCTAGACAGCGGAGAAAAACCTCAGGGTGTTTTTCTTGACTTATCCAAAGCATTCAATGTCATCGATCACGGAATTCTCCTTTTCAAATTGCATTCTTTAGGCATTCGTGGACTTCCGCATAATAGGCTAGCTTCTTATTAAAAAGATAGATATCAACAGGTAGAAATATCCTATACTAAAAATAAAATACTTCACGTTGTCTTTCAGAAACAAAGCCACTTACTTGCGGAGTACCCCAAGGATCAATTCTCGGCCCTATACTCTTTTTATTGTATGTGAACGACATGTCATCATCCACATCAGATTGCAAAATGGTTCTTTTTGCTGATGACACTAATTTACTATGTAAACACGCCAATGCTCAAAAAGTTTTGTCTAACCTTTCGACTTGGTTCCATGCAAATCGTCTCATTGTAAACACTGACAAAACAGTGTCTATGTCATTTCACAATAGTATCACAAAATCTTTACCCCAGGTTTCTCTTTCTTTAAACGGAACACAATTAAAAACTGTTACAAATACAAAATTCTTAGGTCTCCATATTCAAGACAACCTCAAATGGAATTGTCACATTGACAATCTTAATTCCCAATTAAGCAAATTGTGTTACGGATTCCGAAACTTAGTTAACGCAGTTAGTCCACGTATTTCCCGTTGCGTATATTTTGCAAACGTTTAC
>NNCF01126525.1:30160-52650 GCA_002313205.1 Laupala kohalensis
ATATATGATGTGTGTGTGTGTGAGTGAAAGAGAAGAGTAAGGCGACGCTACTCTTCAAGTGTTGACAAATGAGGGCGTTTATGTGTCAGCACTGCGACCAACGATAAGGGCAACGAAAACCCTATGGTACGTTTACTTCGCTTTAATCGAATCTAGGATCGCCTTGTTGCGACTTGGAGATTTTATTACATTGTCATGCGACGGAATTCGAGCAATTGATAAACGTTACGTTCACCGAAGAGTCGCATTGTGGGGCGAGAAGGATTAAAACCACAACATACGATGTGACTATTGAAATTAATTCAACGAGTAATTTTGATGGGATTATTTTGAACAATCTTCTGAACTACCAGATATTAAATTTAAGAAAGTTTTATTTACAGCGGATAGTTTCCGTAGGTTTTTAAAGCTGGATAAAAACTTATTGAAAGAAAAAGAGAGACGTTAGCTTGGCGTTTAAAATTTGAGACACTTATTTTGAAATGACAAATGCTATTAGCTAATTAACGGTTAAAAAATACTGCAATAAGTTTTTTTATGTTTAGGCAACAAATCAATGAAAGCTCAATTTTTACATGCCTATACGTTTCAATACCTATTCGTATCTTCAAGAGAGCTGTATTTGTAAATAAAGAAGTGATTTCTTGTAATACATACATTTTATACCTATACTACACCTCTACAACCATCTTACATGTTACTATATAAATACAATAGTACTATATAAATAAAGAAAAGATGCAAACTGCATATGACCACATGGAGGACAATAGACTAATTTACTCTCCGGCAGCAAGCAAGTGAACATCCAATCAATCCTGATCAAGGGTCGTAAGGCAGAGGAGGATTTAACATTTCATCGCACTCCTAAGACAAGAACAAAAGTACTCTAAATTCTGTAACTATTAAAATAGCTCTAAATTCGAGATTTATTCTTTCAATAGACGCCTCTATCCAAACCAGAGACCCGAGAAAAGCCCGGATCGGGACAAGAATATCATCCCATCTCCCCTGTATTCCCTTCAATGAATAAAATGCAATATGAATACAATGACGCTGCACTGCCCGTCTCTTCGACGCAGAACCACTCGTTCAAAGATTCAAGGGAATTGCGTAATCGTCAAAGAGTAAGGAATGACCGTTCGTGTCAGTGGGACATGATTCATCGCCAGAGCTTATGTGAACTGGACTGACAGCGCCGTCGCGCCGCGATAGTCTTGAACAGTCTTGAAGACTGCGTGATGCGATGGTGGTTTTACTGACCAGCTTCGTGCCAACAAGAGGAAGGCTGTTAATCCAATTTACGACCCGCAGGAGTATTGCATCTCCTTTGTATCCTTTTTCTTTCGAAATATTCGTGGTACTCAAACCTTTCATAGTGGCGGCGATATGTGTGTGTTCGATTTAGCCTGTGGATTAGGATCGTAGCCAGAATTTTTTTAGATGAGAGGCGTAGATTTCAATGAAAATATTACAGTCAGTTTTAAATTTATTTTCTCCGTGTAATTTGTATTTATTCAATTGTTTATTTCATCTAGTCCAAGGAATCAAAGGTAAATTGTTAATTAGTTGTTAATTCAGGTAACATTTGTTAGTTTCATGTCGTCAAAAAGTTAAAAATACTTTGTATTAAGCAATTGCGGGTGGGGGAGATGTGGAGTTGAACTTCTTCCGTTGGAGACATGTCTGTTGAAACAGGGCAAAACATTTCAGCTATGGTGTCGAACAACTAAAGTAAGGCATTGTTCCAACACAATTTTTAAATGAATATTTCGAATTATTGAGACTTAAAAATATCGTTTGTCGGAACACGGGTGGACTTCCACTTTGGTGAGGGCGATAGAAAACAGGGACTACCACTTTGGGACTAGAGCCTAGGCCTATTTTTAATAGGGCCATGTAAATATAAAGTAGAACAAAAATCAGTCCTCGGCAATTTATCCGAAAAAGAATTTTTTTATAGTCAAGTTTTATTTTTCTTCGAACTTACATTTCTATGCGAATTGGTGTCGTGTTTTAAAACGTTTTATATCGCGACATTTCATTTGGAAGACGAACCCGGAAGTTTAGTGCTTGAAATGTCTGCTATTCCTCTATTTCATCTAAATTTAAACTTATAGAATACGAACATAAAGCGAATCACTATTTTAGAGAAAAATACAATATTATATTAGCTAACCTAATATGACTATACAAAACTGCACAACAGTAATCAATATAAAATTTTGTAAAAGAAATACAGTGGTTGCCCATTCAATAAGGAAGAAAGAAGTTTACAACCAACAAAATATTATGTGTCCCAAGGTGTAATGGTTTGTGCGTTTGAACCTCTGACCTGTTTATTCTCCCACGTTTAATCAACCTTTACGAAATGAGAGTACCTAGGCTTTCCCGGAGATCGAAGCGGCCGGAGCGTGATGCTGACGTCATAATCTTTTGACGAGTGGCCAAGAAATTTCTGATATCTACTTTCCACGAAATCCAAGGGTCTGTAAAGACCCTCAAATCCTCTTTACACGGTCCATATTACAAACTGCTTCCTGCGATGCATCCCAGATTGGATGCAGATTTTATGGAAAGTTTCAAGTGTGATATATTTTTCAGTATGACTCGTACAAAGTGACTACCGCACTCCTAGCGGTATTTCTGCTTATTACTTACGTCATCTGTTTTCTCTCGAGTAGGTTGTGAGGTTACATACGTGAACGTACGAGGAGAGTGAACGTAGTTGTGGGTTTTTCTGTTGCAGTGTTTTCTGGATTGATGAAATTCGTCAATCAAACAGTGATGAAAACATAGTATTAAATAAATCATTCATTTATCAGTAAAGTCATACTAACATCATCCATTTCTCGTCCAATATCGTGTAAATTGCTTATTTCGGAACGTCCATTTTGTATAGACGCAAATAGTGTCAAGCGTGACGTCATCCTTTTCACATCCATTTCTTTTACAGGAATTTGACGCAAATTGTCTGCGAAATGGACAGTGTGAAGCTGACTTAAGAAACAGCTTAACTTTAGTGAGCTCCGTTTATTCTGAGAGGACATGTTTTTCTTTTAATCGACTATATCGACTTCCTGTCGACAGGTATGGCATTCGTTCTCAATTCTTTCGCTGGATTTCCTGTCTCGGCTTCACACCATCGGCGGCCGGGCGCTGCAGGATCGCTACGCGTTGAAGGTGGTTGAAAACCAGAACCTGCGGAGTTTGTGGGATTGGTCTGACACGCAGGGCAGCAATGGAACAGCTAGCAAGGGACAGACATCGCTTCGGATCATGAATGGATCTGTGCTGTTTCATGGAAATCCAAAACTGTGTCGCACTCACATCGATCGTCTGCTGGACGTGGCGGGCCTCAACGCGAGCTTACAGGTGGGTGCAAGATTTCTTTTTATCGTATTTTATATAATTCTGTTGGGAAAAAATGATGTAAGTCTTTTCGTATCTTTCACGACACATTCAACATATTTGAAAGTGTATTTCGTGAAGACATTAATACTTTTCAAAATCAAGTTTGATTCCTGCTTCTACGTCATCTATGAAACTTATTTTTCTGAGTTTCGAAACATATTAGTTTCCTTTCGTTGATAGTACTATGAAATAATAAGTATTTACTGCTCTGGCCGCAGGTGTGCTATCCACTGCACCACCCGTCTCCAGGTTCACCGGATTAGATCAGGTGGAAGTTGCGTACGGTCTTGGCAGTCGAGACCGTCGCAATTTTCACCTGGCGGTTGACGTAGCAAACACTCCTCAACGAGTAGGTACTCGGAAGTTGTGAGTTACAATATTTATGGAATATGTACATTATGAAATGATAATAATATTTCATTTTCAGAAGAAATAACTCTTTATTAATAATGTTTTATATAAAAAACCTTTTTCTCAATAGTTACATTTTTTTAAAAATTTAGCCCCCCACCCCAATATATCTGCGACTGTGTTTAAGTATGCTCAAAGTCACGATACTTTGCCCAAAATTATTCATTAAGGTTGCCTTAAACAAATTGCCAACCTTGGCAAAACAATCCGTGAAACACTCGCGAAAATTTCAAGGAAATCGTGGTAGGAAAATGTCAATGAAAGCGTGGTCACAGAGAATTTAAGTAATATGCAAATACATATTAATAGTAGTCACAAAAGCGACTATTTGCTGTAAAGAAATACAAGTTATTAACACAACAAACAAAGACACAAAGTATTCGTTCCACACGCTCGAAGCAGAAAGAACAGAACAGCGCCACTAGAGCAAGTGAAATGATTGTTGTTCGAGGTTGGTTATCACTTCAATTTCGAATATCTTGCCAACTGAACGCGAGGTTCCCTTATCGTTACTCTTATGGACGATGGCGAAGTAAAAGCGTTGGCTACATTGAGTACAGGTTCTGTACGAACATTAAGCCAGTTAGACTGACATAAATAAATAAATATATAAATAATTTACGGTCAAGAGAGCTGTTACAAACTGCGTATGACCATATTGAGGAGAATGATGTAATTTACTGCGACTAATACAAAATAAACTAATGAAAGTGCATTTCTGTTCATGTTTTCTATTTAAGTTGAATTTCTCGAAGCACAGTATGGTGACTTTTACTTTAAAACGGTGCCGTGTTATGACCATTTTACAGACCAAAGATTAATGACAAAAATCATTAAAAAAAAGTAAAATGGGAGACTGTTATATCCGTAATGAGAAAACGAAGCGCGTAAACTAGATAATTCGCTTGACTAAGAACAACAAAAGGGAAACGAAGAGAACTTAATGACGTGAGAGGCAGACGACGCTCTGCCGAGCGCAGAAGCTGCGTCGACACTTCACCGGAAGTGCGCTTCGATGCGCTGGTCAGGATAAGATGAAGCTGATAGAATGCCACCAACCGCAGTAGGTCCACAACACACTGTGAGGGCCAGGAAGGAGACTGTCAGACCATCCACTAAGAGGTTAAATGAAACGTATTTATTATTTTACCCCAACTGCGAAGGTGTCAGATTTTATTTTCTTTCAACACTAGGAATAGTCAGCGATTCCAATGGAAAATTTGTGTCCTTGATGATTAAGCACATAATAATAATAATAATAATAATAATAATAATAATAACTGATTTATCGTGAGGTGAGGTTCAAGCCATGTGGCTCTGTGTGGCCTGACCTCCATTAATTACTACATAATTATCGATACATATTTAAATAATACGTACTTACATATACACATTCATAATAATACATACATGTATAAATATTTCCATAAATTATATCACAATAGTGGGACTTGATTATTACTCTACTCTTGGGTATCAATGTAGGCATCATCCCATTATCCCACTATTTACGTTATACTGTTTAAATATTAAAAACATTTTTCACTCTTTCAAGCCTGAACGTAAGATTTACGAAGTCTATTTTAGAGTATTTTTAGACGTCATGTCCGATGTCTATTAAAATATACCGTTCTTGAAAATTAACTTTGTATGACCTAAAATTGAATTATTTGGCTTTTTTTTGAGATTTTATTTTCTAAATTTCTGTTCACAATACCTGAATTATTAAATAAATAAAGTGGTGATACCCAAGTTTCTCCTTGTGCACACACCATTTTACTTGGTTGATATATTTATAAAAATATTCGTTCTTATACGCGATGCACACATATTTTGTGTGGAAGTTTTATTTGAGTAATCTCTCTGTCCATCTTTGATCTGTTTCCGCCTCGCTTTATCTTTTCACTAATGAATCACTTACTCTCTTTGGGGTGGTCATTTACTCACGTCTTCTGGAGTGCTGAGCATTTGCGTTTTCATTATCATTAAGTCCCTTTCGCAAGAAGAGACGAGATTTTATGTCACCCTTATCAGTAAACCGGGTATGTGCGGGGAAAACTCGGTGTATCCAATTTCGACAGGCTCTTTTCTAGATACGGAACATCGTCTGTGCGATCTTTGTCAGATAATTCTTAGAAGATTCGTATCCAGTGCCCATGAACCTATATTAACGAGGAATTAGAGTATTCGAATAGGATTTTTAATAGACCTTCAGCAGAGAATGATACAAAAAATGTGTAATGGGTATGAAACAATAAATTATTTAATGTTTATTTGATTAATTTCTAAGTTATCTTTTTCTAAAACTTTCATTATTAATAATCAATGCTCGAGAATCTTTACTCTTCTCTCTAATGAAATAAATACATCGCATCTTTTAACGAATGTAAAAGCTAGTTGTCTTTTATTATTCTTCTCTCTTCCCTTATTTCGATCTTTTCTTTGTATCCATCTTTTCTTCTTTATTTCTTCTGTACTTCTTCATTCAGTTGCATTCCGTAATATCTAAGAGTTTGTGGTGGCTAGTGGAACAGAATCTACCGGAAGTGAAGCTCAGCACTGGAACACGATCGTTGTCGCCTTTTTTACACTGTGATTTGAACCCGGAACTGACAATTTATTTGAAGTCATGTCTTCGTCGTGGGACATTACATGACATATGTATCTCTTTACATTTCATCTTTCATTACCTGACACCTAACATTACATAATGTATTACTTTACATGTCCAGTTTATCTATCCTTTTATTTCCCATAGTCGTGTGATATAATTATTCAAGGCCTCATAATTATTCTTATTCGCTATTGTTCGGTGAGTTGTCTGCGTTATCTCCGGAAGTGACACTGATCGAACCAGATTTGACACCCTCGACGTGACGTCATGGGAGAGATTCCGCTCTCTACACACTGCTGAGTAGATTCCCCTTCGCCTGAACTGGCTTAGGTTTTCAGCTGGTGTTTCCCTCACCTACTGCAGACCAATGTCGGTTCCGTACCTGAACATTCCCTGGCATTCTAACATATCTCCTTCCCAATTCCTTCTCCCAAAGTATGTGGTTAGGTGGAGGAGCAGGCATCACGACATGAATCACACCACATCTTAAAAACATTAAATAGATAAAAATTTGATGCCTTCTTCCCCACATCTATACCATGTATTAGGTTGTCTGTAAACCGGAGCAGCATGTGTGCAGGTGATCCAGTCGAATGGTGACCATGAAGTGTGTCAGCGCGAGGTGCTTCGCGCCGACGTTTCCCGTCGGCTGTCCCATGGTGCCGTGGTGACTTGGCAGCCGCTGCCCCCGCAGCCAGCCACCCCCACCTACACCCCCGCGAGTGCAGCTGCCGCCTCTGAGCCTTCCATGCTCGGTTACCTCGTGTACTTCATCGAGGCGCCTGAGCGAAACGTCACGCGCTCCAGTGGCACCGAGGTACGTTCTCTTCACCTGCTTTATTCTTCAAACCATTTACTATACACTAACCGTTCTTACTTTGCACTTGGATTTGTCGTTCTCATCCCAGTTTTAATGGAAAATGACGACGTCGCACTCCTGGCTGTCAGCGGTACACCCACTCCCGAATATTATATGACCTCCTGGGCCGACTCGCAATTCTACACATTGAGGTCTTCGAAGGTGGAGTTTGCGGCTTTTGCTTGAAGCACCAGTCGAACGCTTCGAAATGGCTGCCACCCACCCATGTCAGTGAAAATCGTTTGAAGACGTCATCGGTCTCTCATCCCCCAACTCCTGGTGCTGCCTTATTTGTGACAGGGCAGCTTTACAAAATTTAGATTGTCAAAAACATAGATTATATAGATTGTCAATACCCCAAGAGCAAAGAATGATAAATTATAAGACCCAAGTGCAAAGTTAGAACGTTTGTAGTTTAGTGATATTGTTGGATCGCTCCTCGCTCCTCTTATTTCCCCGACTGTTTTTCCGTTGACGGGTCAATTCAATTCAGGTCCTATTTCAATTCTGGGTCCCTTCAGGGTTGGCTGGTTTAAATCATGGTATCTTAATGTGATGAACGTAAGGAAAATACTGGTGTTATTCGATGAAATGAGGAAATAATTTTTTTCATTTTAATGCAACATTTTCTGTATGTGTTATCTGAAGCACAATTTTACTACGTATGTTAATATTTCAAGGGTTAAATTACATATGTCAAGACGGTAAGTTTATTTTAATTTTACCCAAGCTTCCTAATACACAAAGTTTCACGAGATATCCAGGGTTCTGTTCCGGACAGGGTTCCAAAAATTTGTAGCTTTTCATTTCAATGTTCAGTTGAGATGATTGTTCATATATCTTGGTCCATGGTTGGCCCAAATGTGAAATACATACACATATAGTTTCACTATATTTATTGTACTACTATTAATGGCAAGATTTTTCTTTTTCGATATAATATTAGAACAGACATGACTATTTTACGAATTTATTATACTTTTAATTAATAAAACATCTGATCACTGTCATCTGTTGTGTAAATGGTTTAAACGAAAAAAGTGGTGTGCGCATGAAAACTAGTTTATTAAACCAGTTTCCATTCCATCCCTGATTCTTTAATGGACCCAGTGTCAATCACTTTTGTTGAGCAGTGAGCTTTATCTAATATCAATGCGGGGACCGATTTTTGGTCCGATAATTAGATCGACTCTCGTATTGGTGAATATGCGCTACGTATGGCTGGCAATTTTGCAGGCGTGCGGTGCCGAGGGCTGGCAGGTCATTGCGGCAGGGCGCGCTGATACGCTAGAACAGAGGGTGGCTCCGTTGACAGCCCCAGTCACTGGACCTTTCCCAATTCCCGGACTATTCTTCCCCAACGTCACGGCACCGAGCTCCAATCAAGAAGACTGGCTGACCGCACCGCTCACTAAACTCAAGCCTTACACACAGTATGCCTTCTACGTCACTACTTACAGGTACGTGATACGCAGCATGATTATGTTAAAGTTGACTGGCTTTTGTATAATTATTTGGGTGTCACGTCAATTAAATGTCATTTAATACGTTTTTTTTTTCTATTCAATAGGGCATTTTATTTATAACATTTACATTTACATATGGCGAGGCTTTAGCCTCTTTGCCTTCTTAAGCCCTTTAATGCCGTGGACAGTGCGTTAAATGCCCTGTTATCCGCTCTCAATGAATTATTCGGTTGCGTCTACATTTTTCATAGAAAGGTTGATATTTTTATTTTCTGCTGCCGTAATATTAAATTTAGTTATGCATTGATAGAAAATTAATTATTATTGTGTTATAAACTTTTGGCATACTGTAATACTTTCTTGAATCTGAAATAGGAGGAACTGACTAATTCATTGAGCACCGTTGGGAACCATGGAAAACCGACGGTCAGGACACAAAGACTGTACATGGAAAAGATATTTACAAGAGACAATATTTACAAAAGACATTTACAAAAGTGTTTACATAAGACAAAGTCTATAAGAATTATTACAAAATTAATATTTACGAAAAGAGTCTATAAAAAAAATTTACAAAAGTCTTCTTCCTCCGTACGTAGGAAGAAGTTTCATAATCTACAATATAGAAATTAATCTATACTATAGAAATAATTATAATCTCCTTCATTTATTTCTCTCTCCCCTTTTTTCCTTAACGTAGCTTAGGAACTGCCCCAAAGATTCCACTACAGACATTCTGTTGTCACGCATTGTATTAATTGCCAAGTTAATGTTTGTGTTTTCGTTTATAAAGAACCCAATTTGCAAAAATTTTCGATATTTTTCTGTTCAATGTACAGAAAAATGTATGTGTACAATGTAACAGGACGTGAATCCAATCTTCTTCCTGTTCAACACATATTGAACAAATCTAATCTAGATTATTTCTTAATTTTCGTAATTTCCACCCCCCTAGTCATTTTTGAAAATCATAGTTTTTGTCTTCTTAATGTTTACTTTAATCTGCATTTCGGCACAGAATATTACAAGCGTGTTTAGACTATTTTGTAATTCTATTTGAATTTTTGAAAGGATAACTAGATCGTCAGCGAACAATATTCCTGGTATTGGTCTATAGTTTTCTCCTATTGTAGGAGCATCCAAATTAATATTATGTAACTTGTATGAATAATATAAAAAGAAGTGGAGAAAGCACACAACCCTGCTTGACCCCTTGATTTACTGACAAAATATTTGTGACGGAGCCATCATAAAGACGGACACATGCATTCTCAGTACTATATATGGATTTTAACGTAGTGATAAATTTAGTCGATACACCCTTTTCTCTTAATGTAGTCCAAAGTATATTCCTATTTACCGTGTCAAAAGCTTTTTCGAAATCAATATAATCGCAATATAGTTTTCTTTTTTTAACGGCTGTTGCCCGTTCCGCGAGAGAGGTACGAATAAAAATATTGTCTATTGTGCTATTATTTGTTCTGAATCCTCCTTGTAAAATTGATAGTTTTTCTTCAATCTCAACCCATTTTTTCAGTCTACTACACATTATTTTACAAAAACCTTTTCGTACAACACTGATGAGTTAAATTCCTCTATAATTAGTGGTGTCATTTACATTGCCTTTGTTTTTCTATATTGGAAAAATAATGCTCCAGATTACAGGGAATACGCCCATTGTATACATGTAGTTAAAGATATCACAAAGTACCGGAGCAATTTCGTGGTTTAATACTTCGGGTGGGAGACCGTCATATCCCGCTGCCTTGCTGCTTTTTAGTTTCTGTATCGCGAACATTACTTCGTCTATCTCTATATTCTTATCTAATTCAACTACTTGAAGTTCCATTTCAATTGTTGTAGTAACTACTATATTTTGAGGAGATTGTAGAAGTGGGTTTCCCAATTTAACCCGTGTATATGATTAATAATGTAAGATTTCCGATTTAATTTCCGTATAGTTGTCCAGATATCTAATTGATTCCGCCTCTTGCCATGCTAATTTGGTCTCTAATACGGTCTTTTTATACTGTTACCGTAACTTGATGTATTTTTGAAGAAAAGACTTCCCCAACATGCCAAACAAAGAATTTTAGTGCGTATTCAGCTTCAGTTTTAACTTTTCCGCAATTAGCGTTGTATCAACCTGTCTCCTTCTGTCTAGTCCTGCTTGTTTCCAATACTCGCATATTTCTACCTGCTTTATAAAGACCGGTCTGTAGTACTTCAGCTGCTGCATTATAATTTCCTATGGCTAGGTGTGAGCGAAAAACTGAGTAGGAACCTTCGAAGCAAGTGCAAAAATTCTGGATCAGTTCATCTTTCTTACTTTCAGTCCATTTGAAACGCATATGTTTTCTATGTGTGATATAATTTGGAACTTCATTTTTCCGGGATATTTGACTTTAATCTAATGCATGTTGACGTATGATGTGATTCTACCCTACTTTGAATCCAGAAATCGTCTAGCCAATGTTTTTTTTTCTCGCTCGCTAAGGCATATTCGATCACACTACTTCCATTTGTACTAAGATATGTGAAGTTACCCATAAGGTCTTGTCCATGATTTCCGTTAAGGATTTCTAAACGATGCGTACAGCATAAATTTAAGAGATTTTTTCCATGTGTGTTAAATTCTTTATCTTTACTTTGCCTACCATTTACATTTGCATAAACGTCATCATCATAATAATCAATTATTTGAGGGACAGATATTTCTTCTCCGATTCTTGAATTGAAATCCCCTAATATTAACAGTCCTGCAAACGGATGCCTAGTTTTAAGTTGGTCCAGTATATTTTCTAAATGATCATAAAATGTATCGTTGTAGTACGTCGATGTGTGTGGATGTCTATACAATATTACAATTATCAATTCAAAATTCCTACAATCTAATTTCAAACAAACTGCATTTTGTAAATTTACTGTAATTTCGCGGAACCTAAAGTTATCTTCAATTTTACAAAGAGTTACAATACCACCAGAGTTTCGACCTCTTGGACCTTTTCTCATCAAAAGAGCTTTGTACGTCGTCTCCTACTTTGTTCCACGTTTCAGCAAGCGTTTCAGAGAGAATTTTTCAGGAAACCACGAAAGCTTTCTCGAGGCAGGTTTCTTAGCGAGCCCTTCCACATTCCAAAAGCAAATGTTTATTACCCCATGCCTTTCTTCCTAGCGGTTTGAAAACTTACCTTTGTTTGACTGTCCCCCCCTCCCAACGGCACCTGCCATCCATTGCACTGGCCAAAGGTCGGGGTGCTGGCGTGGTGAGATGTACTGGCGACGAGAGCCGGGCGGATGATGCATGCCTCGCTGTCACGACCGTTGTTTGCGTCCTTTCAGCCGCCGCTATGGTGTCCAGGGGTTGTGGAGAGGGGTGGTTCTCCGAAGGACAGTCCGGTATGGTCGAGCTCTCGGGGGAGGGGGGAGGATGCACTCGAGGGCTCAGCCCGCTCGCCTCCTGCAGCTCGGACTGCATGTCTCGTCGACCGTTCACGACCAGCTTGTCGTACCTCAAAGAAACATGATGCCCTTTCTTTCTCGCATCCTGCAAATAATGTGACAGTAATTTACGAGTGTGCCTCACGTGCGCGGAGGAGTCATCCGACACCCGTATCGGCGCATCCCGCAAATTATGCGCTTTTTCGTGTAGGATCTCATCCCTTTTCTTGAATGAGGCCAATTTCACCACTATTAACCTTTTTCCACTTCGTCCTACGCGATACGTCGCACCACGTCCAACTCTCGTATGAAGCGAGGGTGGCACTTCAGTAATTCGGTCTTAACAAACACGACCGTTTGATAAATATAAATACAGGGAAGTCTTAAAGATATTTAACTCCTTGAATAAAGGTTTACAAGAGTTTCGGAGGTGAGATTTACAAATTATACAAACTATCCTCTACTTATCTCTGATATTTTGAATGGTCTGACCGGAATTGCCCCAGAAGGTAATGCCGTAACGTAAATGGGACTAAACGTTTGCAAAATATACGCAACGGGAAATACTTGAACTATCTACGGTAACTAAGATTCGGAATGCGTAACACAATTTGCATAATTGGGAATTAAGTTTGTCAACGTGACAATTCCATTTGAGGTTGTCTTGAATATGGAGACCTAAGAATGGTGTATTCGTAACAGTTTTTAATTGTGTTCCGTTTAAAGAAAGAGAAACCTGGGGTAAAGATTTTGTATTGCTATTGTGAAATGACATAGACACTGTTTTGTCAGTGTTTACTAAGAGACGATTTGCATGGAACGAAACCGAAATGTTAGACAAATCGTTTTGAGCGTTGGCGTGTTTACATAGTAAATTGGTGTCAGCAAAAAACTCATTTTGCAATTTGATATGGATAATGACATGTCTTTCACATACAATAAAAAGAGTATAGGGTCGAGAATTGATCCTTGGGGTACTCCGCAAGTAAGTGTCTTCGTTTCTGAAAGACAACGCTGAAGTACTTTACTTTTAGTATAGGATATTTCGACCTGTTGATATCTATCGTTTAAATAAGAAGTTAGCAATTGATTTGGATGTCCACGAATGCTTTGTATAAATCAAGAAAAAACACCCTGAGTATTTTCTTCACGGTTAAGAAATGTGGTAACATCTTTGAAGAAAGAAAATATGGCGCTTGTAGTGGAAAAGTATTTCCGAAAATTCGAGTTGATCGAAAATTTTTTGATAAAATATCTAGAACAATTTTTTTTTTGGATTTTTGGGAAAGTGGGTAGTAGAGATTTGTAGAGATCGTAGAGAAAGTGAGTAGTAGAAATTGAAAACAATGTTAAGTTTAAAATAGGTCAATGTAATCTTATTTTGTATAACGATATTTCCTTTTACTTTCTCATGTAATTTACTTAAAAGGTAATGTTACTGTTCATTTAAGCTGTCATTTCTGTATTTGAAACTGCTTCTTATGGGATTTGAGACCTGGATTTCGTGTTTATTTTTAGGATCATGTGTTATGATATTGTAAAACATTTCTCGGGGTAATAGCATGTCATTAGAATCAGGATGTTTGGGAAATCTTTGATTTCTCGGCTCTTATAATACAGTATTTCTTTATCACAACCGAATGAAAAACACGTCTACTCAGCTCAAGATTACGATGCAAATGAACCACTACTGTATTGATCGTGTTGTTTGGGTCTTTAGATTTATTTTGTATTTTTTGGAGTTAAATCTAATAATATGTACGTGAGTGTGTTCCTACAGCAAGCGTGTGCACTTTCCTGTTTACGTTGATCGTATGAGAGGAATTTACTTGTAAGTGGAGTTCGAGCGACAACTTGTGCCTTACGTGAACAAAAATAGAACATCCTTTATCTTTCTCCCGTATATTACACCGTGCATTCCCTCGAGCGGTGATAGCTTATGAAAGAGAAAAAAAGAATTATCAACTCAGAGATTGCGACAAGAATATTCATAATTTCACTTACTGAGAACTCTGCTGCACATTTCTCTCCTGATAGTACCATAGCTTTAAAACTGTTACCTGTTTATTATTAATGTAAAATTACTTAGCTCGTGATCCAATCATTTTCTGGCTTGTGTTGTTGCGTCAACCGTGAAATATTCCATTGACGCTTTTTTAATGAGAAAGCCCGCGGTAATATTTTTCATCCTTTACTTTTCTCCAAATAGTAAGCAAAGTTTGTTGGTTGACGATTGAACTTACACGTCTATTCAATTATTTTTTTTAAATAGTTTTATTTATTTCTGATGTAATATTCATTCATAAAGTAATATTAATAAAATATTATAAATTATTGTTTACGACTTTATTTATACGAGCAATTAATTTTCGATTATTGTTGTAATATTAAGGTGAGGGTACAAATAGAACTAATAGGAGTAAGCGAAGTAAAGGTGGTGTCATTTCCAGAAGGTCTTCTTTGTCTTCGTTCGTTAGCCTCCATTACGAACGAGTGACAAAGCAAATAGACTTTTGAAAATCTCACAATATCACGTTTGACCTACATGTGTTAGTCTGCCGACTGCTCCTTTACAGCTCTCTTGAATTTGTTTCAGACAATTTGAACTGTATCTGATCTTTAATACAATTAGAGTATTTGAATCAGAATGATCATCAATAAAAAAAAATTTTTTTAAACGAATATTCCCTGTAATTTGGTTAACAAAAAGAAAGAGGCAGTTCCGATGTCTCAAAATAAGGGTAGTGACATAATAAAAGTTAACCGAATGAATATTCTGAGTTTTAATCGTTTAAATCTGGAATGATTCGTGTTCATGGTCTCGAATTTCAGTAGCAACTAGCAGTCTAATATATCTTTGTGAAGAAGGAATATTGTTGTTATGCTTTAATTCCTTCCATGAAGAAAATAAATTTTAGAACGGGTAACTTCTATTATATGAACATTATTCTCTAATCAATTTTCAGCTTACTTCATTGAATCCAAACAAATATTTTGTCTTACCATGAATTATAAATAATTTCATGTATATTAAGATTGCTTTCCGGGGACATATTAAAAAATATGAAAGATATTTACCGATAATCTTTTCTAACGCCAGAAAGTCACAACTCCAGCAAAGTCGCCGCTGGAAGTAAAAAAATATGGTGATAAAAACTTTTTTTTTTCCTTCAGATTTCTTCCCCCCTAAATATACAACGAAATAAGAAATATTAATTAGAAATAAAATGAAATATGTCTGCAAGTCGATTGGATGATTTCGTATAGGTTGGCTAGAGTAATTGATGAAGCTTTGTGTGCCGTAGAGATATTTCATGGCGAGTGCTATTCCACTAAGTGTGTGCGATGAGTGCAATCTGCATATCAACTCTATATGATGAATAACTTTAATGTTACTTCTTAATCCTCTTATATCTCCGGCTGTGTTAAGATCTTTACGAATATTTTAATCTCTCCCTATCGCGTGATTAACATGGAAACTAGCGAGTGGTGTCACATTACAAAAACTGTTCCTTTGAATTTATTTAAAAAAATTCTATAGAAAGAATTGTATCGTTGCAGTTATTCTACTATTTATAATACTATAAATTTCATGCCCAGCAGTGACTCAGTTATCTTTTATAATTTTTATAGCTTGAAATAAATAAATTTATTGTCAAAAAACAGTACAAACTGCGTATGACCACGTGGAGGAAAAAAAATTAATTTACTCTCCGGAAGCAAGCAAGGGACCATCCCATCAATTCCGATCAAGGGCCCTAAGGCAGAGGCGGATTCAAAAATTTCAACAAAAGTTCCTAGATAAGATAAAAAGTTAGCTGCGAGTTATAATACTAATAGAATGTCAATATGTCATGTATTTCGATTTTTTTGTACCATGAAAATAACTTCTTTCTGAACAAAATTTTACGCGTCGCAATTGGCAGAATATGTATAATTTATTTGATTTTTTATGCTTCTTTTGTTTGTTTGCGTTTTTTAAATGAGTGGAAAGACGTATTATAAAACAAAATAGAATGAATAGGATCAGTTCGAGTTGTGATGTAATTTATTGTCTTGTTACAAATACCGCGTACGAAATAGATTGATTTATTATGTTATTCCTGTAAAATGTTGCGTAAGTCGAGGAAGTTAAGTGTTTAACGTGATGGATAGAGACGTTCGTTACTTTGATATCCTGTGAAGAAAATGTGTTCGTGTGTGTGAGTACTATGAAGCCAGTAATGCCAATATGACATTAAAGAGTTCCTTTCTTGAAGTTTTCTTCCTCTGAAAATGTATCTTTAATAATAAATATCTTCTTCCATCAATAATTAGTAACTAATTCTTCTACAATTAACGTCCATAATAATCTAGTGAAGTAAATAATTAAAGAATTGCGACCTTTTATGGTTTTCTCGTTTTATTTGATTACGTGACGACGGCTTAAAACGAAGTCGAAACGTTGCGATTTTTTTCACAAAAAAATATATTATTCGTCCTTAAAATGTCGTGAGCCTTTAATTTTGTATTTAATTTAGTAACTTAGTTTTCATGAATTTACTTTCTTATAATGTTTGCGAGAAACAGTAAGTACATTGCGTACATGAAGAGATTATCAGTTAGGTGATGTTCAATATTGATCATACGGATAATGTGTTGGTCACGCCCATAAAATCAAAAATAAAAGCAGCAACGATCAGAATTTCGTGTAATCGTGTTTTTGTACAAGGAGATGTGGACTTCCATTTGTAGCGAAGGAGCGCTCTGAATAAACAGAGGGAAACAACAATAAGGTGAAGTGAACACTCCGAGAACCGACTGGGAGTAAAGCAACAGGAGCATCGAAGTTCGAAGCTCTTCGTGAGATGGCACGCGATCCTCAAAGGTATTTCCGATAGCCACGATTTCGGTTCAGTGTGATTGGTCAGCGAACGAACACTAGTCTTCCTTCTAATTAAAATTCGCTTAATAAAGGAACGGTTTTCTTGCATTTAGGCCAAAAAATATATGTGTTTTGAGGTGTTACGGGTAAGGAGAGTGAGGTGTGTGGAGTGATGGTATGTTGTAAGGAGTTCCTTTAGCTCTGATGATGACCTCAATAAAGATAAAAACGTCGACGTAATGTAAATATATGTTTTGTTATTTTTTTACCTAAATGCAAGAAAAGCATTCCTTTATGATAACTCTCATACTTGTAATAAGTTTAATGATGAGAACATACGATCAGTGGCTGATCTAGATAGTCAGTGGGGGGGGGGGGNAGAAAGTCATGGTTTTATAACTAACCTTTTTTGCATATTATCTTTTATATAAAACACATCAAGTCATTAAATAGATAATCAACAATTAACAATATTAAATAGTAACCGAATTGATTAATTGTTTAATGTGGCAAAGTATACCTTTATTTGTTGAGAGTTCAGGTCCAATGAGGAGGGGAGAGCTATAGCATCCAAGGATCCGCCACTGCATACGATAGTTTTCTACGTCTTAGATATATCTCATTCTGTGTCGTATTGCGAATTTTATTTTTCGACCTTTTGACTAACGTGAAATTTTTCCTTTTTCTTTGGGCCAATTTATTAAAGGTCTTGTCTAGAATCAACCGTCTCGTTACTCCCCTTTTTTTCCTTTTATTTTATTTTATTTTTACCTTTTAGCTGCGCCTCTTTCCCGTCGTTTCGACCCGGATATGTCTGTCAAGTTTGTCTTCCTGTAAATAAGTTGTCTCATCTGTCTCTCTGCTATATCAGGGGTATCCACAATGGCGGGGAGGGGGTTCGTGACGCAAACGTTATTGAAAATTAGGAAGGGTGTTCGATAATTTGACGTTTTTCTGGAAGTTAAGAATATTGAATAATTAAATATTAAATATACTTTTAAAAATAGCATATGTTAAAATAAAAATCATTATATTCATTTTTAAACTTAACAGGCATTTTAACATGATAAATAATTTCAATTCATTTTCGAAACAGATGAATAAATCGTAAAAAGTAATGCCGCGTAGAGATATAGACTGCTGAATAAGCAGACACGAGCGTGGGAAACGGGTCGTGGGTCACTTCTTAAGACCGGGGGATTTCTTGTGAACGAAGAAGTGACAACATACCTCCCTCTCTATCTTGTAATGGTAAGATTACAAAACAGACGGCCGATCTAGAAAACAGCGTTTTTTTGAAGATTCATTGCCTTGCCTCCAGTGTATTAATTTATTGTGCGTAATCAAGGTCGGAGCTCAATTTTGTATCTCGTCTTTTTTTCCATGTATCGCCGTTCGGGAGCCTGCGTGTTTTAGTTAATAGTGCTTTACCCGATTTGTGAGCATTTAATCAATTTTTACTGTGTTGACAATAAGTTGTGAAAGTTTTGCGTTCCTTCTGTGTCATAAACTCTTAGATATGATAAGTGGATAGAACTTTGCAAAAAAAATATTTAAAATGTTAAAATTAATGTAATTAAAATATCTGAAGTGATGCGCAACGGTAGTGGATCTTCTGAGTCGTGGTCTGAGAAAGCGTCAAGCGCTGGTCAAGCTGCACAGCGTGCTGTTTGTGGTAAGAAGAGAAAATAAATAAACCTTAACTCCTTAAGGTAAGAAGAGAGGTGAAAGAAAAATTGTCGTTTCTTGAATTGTACGTTCATATTGGTTTCTTTAATGTAAATTTCGTTCACGAATATTTGCTGTCACACACACTTATACTCGTTACTAATTATGCAACATTTTTCTTGAGGACTTTCATGGCCTACGTTGCTTAAAATCTAGTGAAAAACCTGCTCTTGCTGTATATATCTTACTAGTAAAGTAGGGGACGTGTATCTGAGGTGCTTATCCAGTAAAATAATCCGAAATCTCATTCCAGAAGACCCTTTCTTTCGTATATTTTAGGAGTCCCAAAATATATGATTCCTTATATATCTATGGAAGGTTCAAAACTACTAAAACTAATTATTTCTTACAATATGGAATCTGAGCATGGTTCTTTGATAATTTAAAAATTCAAACTCTGTTCTTCTAGTTTCATAATTTTTAGCTGTATAAACATAAATTAAAACCTAATTATGTATTTTTATCTCGTTTAAATTTATCCTTTATCAGTAAAATGGATATATGTGATGAACATTCTTTTTATTTGATCTAGAGACAGTATTGTAGCCGAGAATAAAAATCGCGAAATTTTGTCGGAAATATTTGTTTTTAGTGTTCCTGATACTAGAAAGCATGTGCATTGGTTTTGCAAACAGGTTTTAATATGGAGTTAGGGTAAATAAGAGGGATAAAGTTGGAAAATATTTCTAAATTTTTGGAATATGATTTGGAAGCGAGTCAAAGCGAAGGGGGAGGGTTTTTTTTTTTTTTGTGGGGGGCTCGAAAATTTGGAGGAAGGGTATGCGTCATGGGCTTTAGGGTGGGTGGGCAATATGGTCTCAATTACTTGTTTCTCTTTGTCTAACTTCAGGTCTGTTGTTTCAACTTTTATTCTTAAAACTAATGTGACATAATTATTTCCTTATTTTGTAATCCTACCCGGAATCATTATTGTAATCAGAAATCTGATTAATTGACGGTGAAAACGACATGAGCCCAAGATGTACAAAACATTTTGCATTTCACCGTTCTTCGCTTATTTTTATCCGTTCGATACTGATTCATAGCTGTCCTTTTTAATTTCTTCGCGTTTATTTTAATATATTCTCGTGCGCGAGTAACAATCTGTAAAATATCTTCCAGTACGTCGTTGTTTTCATTGCTCTTTAATATTTTATTGTAAATGTTGATTTTTATCATGTCATACTGTTGGTCGTAAATATATGAACAAAAAGTCTTAACTATTAGTCAGAATTGAGGAACCATGACGAAGGGGTAATTTTCTGTACAAGGGCGTAAACGTAATTTTATATGTTAACAAAGGAACCAACTTAACTATATGGTCCAACGCCGTAGAAAAATATCCAGATGAGATATCAAAAAACGGCTTTTTTGCCATGATTCTGGAAGGGACTTTGTTTTCGGAAATTACAAATTGAATCATTTTATGTGAAAAAAAAATTCCCTTTTTCGATGGCAAATTTAACATTATGGTCCTATCCTAACCTCATTCTTCGAATATCCCTCCGCGAGTGCTGCTACCTCCACCATCGCCTCCATCTTCACCCAACAGATTTTCTTAAAATGGAATCGCCGCGTCTAACAAACCTGTGACTGAACAATTGTTTCTAATGGTTCATTATAATTAGCATACCCTTACATACTACCATAAACGGTGGCAGAGAGAAGAAAAATATTTCTTTATAACTACCGTAAATATGAAAACCGAAGAATACGACATATTCTCGGAACCACAATAATATTTGTAGTATTATGACATAAATTATTTTTTCGAACCCTTATGGGACCGTATTCTTAAGTTTGGTCTAACAAAGTACTATTAATATTTTTTTAAGTCCCAAAGACTTAAATGGAGAGTGAAGTGGCTTACACTAAGGATCAAAATCTGTACTGACTAGTTTCTGCGAATGTTTCTTCCATAACCCTTCTCAGAACGCTATTCCTCACTATGAACTTGATAGTAATGGAGACAATTATCAGATAACGTAAAAATATTCAACATGAGAGCATTATAACGTGTTATATTTTCATCTCTCGTAGCATTTTTTTTTTTTTTGTGGGGCTTTAGGGCTCGTCAACAGCGAGGTCATTAGAGCCCTTAAAACTTGTACAGGTAGGAAAAATGCAGTTACGCACTAGGGAGAGCCAACATGACTCTCCCCGCGTGTGGGACTCGCCGAAAGACTCAGCCATACCCACTAAAAACCCTCCTGCATTACATCTCAAAACACAAATTCCAACATATCGAAAACTTTACTAAAAACATTTTTAAGAAAAGAAGAAGAGGAAAGAGGAAAATGAAAGATACCCTAGTCCTAATAGCGTCGGGATCGAAAAGAACTAGAGGTGACCAAGGGAGGTGAGAAAAGAGAAAGGAAGGAGCATGGCACAAGTAAGTGGGAGCAATGCCAGACTCAGCTCGGGGCCCCGTGTTCGCCAAACACGTACTTACTAGATGTAAGTCCCCTGGGGGGCTCGTAGCATGTGACTATTGTAAATATCATATGGGGAGATAAAGATTAAGGAACGTAATGTTAATGCACCTAATCTTGACTCCTGGAATTTTCAACCGTGAGTAGATTTACCTGGAAATTATTACAGTTTCAGTTGAGTTTACAGTTCTTAGGCGAAAAAATTTCTAGGTAATGATACTTCCTATGTGGCAATTGGATAAGAATGACAAAAGAGAAGGGGATATATACAAAAGTAAGTTTTAGGAAACGCGAAAACTCCAGATAAGAAACTGTCCCTAAAATTGGACAATTTTACACTCGAACTCGTGAAATCGTACCTACAATAAGTACCATCAGGTCAAACTTACCAATTATTACCATAAGATCATTCAATGAGTACCTCTCGGTTGAAAAAAGAATGCAGGTCAAACTTCATCTTACTTTCGGTTTTAAAACAATTTTTACTGTCTCACAGAATTTAAATGAAATATGAATGATTTTTTTTTTTTTTGGTGGGGCTTTAGGGCTCGTCAACATCGAGGTCATTAGAGCCCATGCAAGTAGGGAAAAATGCAGTTTCGCACCATAGAGAAGAGCCGTAATGACTCTTCCCCGTGTGTGGGACTCGCCGAATATCTCGACCATACCCACTAAAAAGCCCTCCTGAAATCAACAAATATCTAAATAGAAAGATGAAAGAAAAGAAAACAGTTGTCCAATACATTGTATAAAATATGAATGACAATTCACCATTAAGAACGAACAAAATTAAAACTAGAAAGCCAATGATCGGTATCGTGACTCTCCTCGCCTTACTTAAGACTCCTTTGTTATCTATGTTCCTTTGTTTACTAAGCTGTAAAATGAATGTCCCTTTATTCCATTAACCAATCGCTTCACCTTCCAAATTATGACGTCTCATCGTCATGCTCTATTCTTCTATTCATGTTTGGTGGGGAATTTCGTGATTGTTCTTCGCGTGGTTTGTATGACGCGACGAATTTTACTTGTTTACGTAAGTTACGTAACGTTTCCATAACAACTCTTATCCATCAGGAGAATTTCATTTCTGTAGGATAAGATGATTTTAAAAGTAGGTCATTGTACAAAAAATACTGCAATTTATTTACAGGCATATTATATACATAGTTTACACACACACACACACACACACACACACATATATATATATATATATATATATATATATATATATATATATATATATATATATATATAT
>NNCF01126525.1:52655-71391 GCA_002313205.1 Laupala kohalensis
CAAATCATGAAATTAAAAAAAAGTAAATTTACTTAATCGTAGAAAATTAATAGTCGTACTAACAAAAATTCAAAATTAGTAATAAAACAATATAAACTGTCATACTTTAAAGTATGAATGTCAGTAACATTAATAAAAATTCTATTTATGTTCTTGCATTAAGTGGGTATAATATTAACTGAAGAATATAAGACAAACCTTACGTACAAAACACGCTGTGTAAATGTAAATAAATAAATTTACTGTCAAAAAAGCGGTTACAAACGTGGAGGACCACAAAGTAATTCACTTTCCGGAAGGAAGCAAGGGACCATCCAATCAATTCCGATCAAGGATCTTAAGGCAGAGGCGGATTTAACATTTCAACACTTTACTCGTAAGATAAGAATAAAAATAGTTCGATACGTTTTATAATATTAACAGAATACCAACAAATTTGTATTTAATAAAACACAAAAACAATTTCAGAATTACGCGTTGTTGGTAAACTATAGATTATTCGGCAAATATATTTTGATATAATACAGAAAATTCTGAAAAAAATGATACCGTACGACAAATATTTTCAAGCATTGTATATTGATGTTGACAAAATTCAACATTAATATAAACAACAGTGTTATCATCTTAGTCCAAAAAAATGGACAGTGATTGCTTGAAAATGTTTATTGTTAAGTATCATTTTCTTCTGAGAATTTTGTACAGAATCATTTTTGTAAGGATGTTAGTGTGTTAAAAGTGATGAACCAGAGATGCTTCCTGACACAAGACGTCTCGGAGAGAAGTGGTTACAGGGTGAGAGAGGGAACCAGCTGCCTTCCGATATTTTACAATCTTGGCTCGAATTTAGGTAAAAAGAATAATTTGGTTATAACGAAACATGTTGCCACCAATGCAGTGCAGAAAAACCGTCGCTCTTACTCCGCTAAACCCTTGATTGTTCCCCACACTGAAAAAACGACTATGGCTATTATTACTAACATAATGAAGTTGCCTAGTGTTTAATCGTGAGATACTCGTTTATAGTATTCACATAAATGTTGTCCCTATTTCTTAATCAAATAGTAATATGTTTTCTTACTTCGTTTTATTTTATGCCTTTTTTGGCGAGGTTCAGGCCATGAGGCCCCCCCCCCCCAGGNCGTTGGACTTGGGAAGGAGAGATATTGGGTTGCCGGGGAACTTATGGTACCGAACCGACATTTGTCTGGAGTAGGTGAGGGAAACCCCTGCTGAAAACCCCACCTAGTTCGTGGAAGCGAAGACGCTACCACTGGACGTTTATTTAATAGTAATAGATATACATAAGTTTCGTTTTCCCTATTTCTTAATCAAATAGTAATATGAAAAACGAAGATATCTTTGAAGAGATGTAGTTGTGGTGATTATACCTGATACCTACGTAAGAGTATGTCCCCTTCACTTGCGGGGTCACAGCATGTTGCGTCATGTTGTGTATTTCGTCTCTCGACGAAAATACCACAACGCTGTGGATGTAGTAGCCATTACCTCACACATAGTTGTAGTGGGGGATCTACGGGGACTATATCCCCTCCCCGATTGGACCTGAACTCTCAACAGAAAAATGCATACTTTGCCTCTTAAACAATTAATAAAGTTGGTTACTATGTAATATTGTTAATTATCTATTTGATGAGTAGATGTATTTTATATAAAAGATAATATTTATAAAATTCATGTTGTAAAACTATGATTTCCTAATAGAAATGCTCTCTCTCCCCGGTTACCCCTTCCCCTTGACTACTGTCTAGATCCGCCACTGGTACAATTTGCGATGTGCACAAATACAACATCCATATCGTTTTTCCAGTGCGCACCTCGACGATATTCCCGTGAACTTTTATGGATGAATGTGTGTTGCAGCGTCACCTCGTCAGGCGGCAGCAGTGAAATCCAATACTTCACCACGCTGCCCGCGCGTCCTTCCATGCCACCTGCGTTCTCGGCGGAAGCTGTGGATGTGGCGCATACACCGACGATGCGGAGTCGACGTTTTGCTGGAGCCGGCGGGTTGCGCGAGGTGAGCTATGCATATATTTCTTCCGTGTACCCTATATGTGGAGAAGATATGTGATAACTTTCGGTGTGATAAAAATGGCAACGAGCCGGGAATCGAACCCGGGTACCCTGTCTTAATCGCAGTTGTGTTAACCACTACACCACCCGTTCGCCTTCCATAACTGTACACCATTTCCACCCGGACCTAAACAGACCACCTGACATCTCTACGGGGATGTCTCAGGTCTTCCGGGGTTTAGGTCTGGGTGGAAATGGTGTACAGTTGCGGAAGGCGAACGGGTGGTGTAGTGGTTAACACCCCTGCGATCAAAGCAGGAGTCACGGGTTCGATTACGTGCTCGTCGGTATTTTCATCTGACCGAAAATTATCATGGCGAGCTACGTGTCTTTCAGACACTCTTCCGCTAATCTTCAATTCGCCAAACAAAACTCATTTTTATTCCCCTTTTCCCCCTTGACTTAAACTATCTGAGCGTATTAACAAACAAAAAAATAAATAAATACAAGATAATCCAATTCTTCCTAATAAATAATCCCATTATTTACAGTTATCAAATTCAACATATCTAATACTACGTTACTTAATTCACCGATTAAGTCCCACCGGTACATTAATGTACCACTGCGCATTTTTTTTTAAATTGGGTCTCGCCAACATCTAGAGTATTAGAGCCCTTTACTACTGCGCGTTAACAAGAATTCCTATCATTATTAGAACGTGCGATTATTACTGTTTAATTAGAAGCAATACTTGTTGAAGATATGAACTTGTCTGTCCGGGACAAACCACGTCTTATAAGATAGAACTACCAACGTTTCGGACATCATGCTGTGGCCTTCTTCAGGGCAATGTCAAAGTCGCACAGACCAAAGTCGCTGTCTTACTCTGCGAGGTCGAACGAGTCACGCGTCGGTTATATAGGTTCGGTAGGGGGCATCATCCTGATTGGCCGAGCGCAGCGGCCAATCAGCGCGGGGAGGAGAGGGACTGGGTGGGGTGGATGTGGGGTCACTCTGCGCCCCCCAACCGAACCTATATAACCGACGCGTGACTCGTTCGACCTCGCAGAGTAAGACAGCGACTTAGGTCTGTACGACTTTGACATTGCCCTGAAGAAGGCCACAGCATGATGTCCGAAACGTTGGTAGTTCTATCTTATAAGACGTGGTTTGTCCCGGACAGACAAGTTCATATCTTCAACAAGTATTGCTTCTAATTAAACAGTAATAATCGCANGATGATATTACATTGCATCGCCACAACGACTAGGCTTAAGTAGCCTCCAAAAATGTTTGAAATGAAAGTTTGAACCATTCCTTATCCGGTGGCGATGAATTTTTATGTCCTTACGCCGCAAAATTTGGAATTATTCCACTTTAAATTACTACTGGCTAATATGGAAAAACATTCGCGGGCTCATGTTTCTTTTTTATACCCCCACAAATAGCGACTTGACATAGCGAAAAAATAAACAACCGAATCGTAGTGAATTAAAATAGCAACGCCATGATGTTAAGATTTTCATACCTTACGCGGCATGTAAAAGACTATTTCTTCAGAAAATACTGTTCCACCGGAAACACGAGCCGTCTCACGTGGTTATATAATATGATCCTTGTGAAAGAAAGAAACGAACATCTAAATTTTTTATGGTTTTAAATTCACAAAATAATTGTCCGCGTCCAATAGTAAAAATCAGCACTGCGAATTATTAATTACAGTGGAGACTCTTTAACTCGAAACCCGTTAACTCGAAATCCTCTCTAAGACGAAGAAGTAAGACATTCACTAACGTTGAAGTACAAAGAACCCTACAACTCGAATTATTTAGAAGCTATAACTCGAACTGAATATGATTTCCCTATGATGTACTCTCCATACATATCACGCTCTCTAACTCGAACTACAAATCTAGCGGACTCTATAACTCGAAAAAGCAATATGTAAATTTAGCGATCTCTCTAAATCGAAATTCTTTTCCCAAGTCTCCAACCATTAGTTTCGTTGTCGTCAATAATCAATTCCAAGAAATGATTTCGTATTTTCATTGAAAGATGTAGTGATATTGAGGCCATTATATTTAGTGCCTTGTTTACAATCGAGAATACAATTGACAAAGAATGTGTTAATTCCTTGACTTAAAAGAAAATTACAGAGTTCTTTTAATATGTGCATATTTTCAAGTTGTTCCTTTACCACAAAATAATCTTTGTACATGTAATTATGTACAATACAAAGTAGTAAAATATATAAGTCGAATTTTTATTTTCTCATGACAATGACTTGAAAAACATGCGTCTACAAATGGGAATTGATAATGTTAAGAACCTTATCTCGAAGTCCTCTATAACTCGAAAACTCGTTAACTCGAAACTTATAACCTTTCCCTTGAAGTTCGAGTTAAGAGGCTCCACTGTAATTAGAATTCCGTCGATTAATATTTCCAAGTTTCTTGAATAGTTCACTACTTGACTTTAGTCAACGCGGATATAATACATTAAGTCGTGCGATGTAGTTTTTTGTTATTGTTACAAAAAACTATCTTCTTTGTGGTTGTGCACGAATTACGTAATACACCCCAGGGGGAGGGGAGATTTTGATACTGTTACACTGCGTTACGGTGGGATAGAAGGGTGTTAGCCGTGGTATGACATGACGCTGTTTTATAGGGAGCTTTTAACCTTGAAACTTGTCTCTAATATGTGCTCGGCGAGAGCACAGAGCAAGAGGAACTAACAATTAATTCTATGTATCAACATTTGTTCTCTGATTTTCCGCTATAAAATACGTTTGTAAACGAAGGGAAGGAAAGAGAAGCAGAAATTGTAGGACGGTGTTAAAACGGAAATTTTTCAGTTACGTAATTTATGGACGGTCCTCCTGTGGAATCCTCCTTGCCATTTTAAATTATATATATTAGAATAATGTGTTTCAACGCCATGAACACTGAATGCTTCCCGGAACCTATGTATGATGTCTGATGTATATTCGAGACATCCCAGAAGAAGAATTCCACTAATATGTTGACTTCTTTTTTGTTTAAAAATACTAGTTCAACTATTAAAATGCTTTTAAATGCATGTAATTTATTTACCGTAGTATTTATTCAATTAAAAAAATAGTTTTATTGTCAGCTATAAAAATGAAACTACAGAACAATGATTTTTTTCTTCGTGCATCTAACAAATGTCCAACCAGATATTTTAGTGCTCTTCCCTCCAAATCGCGAAGTTCCCTCGAAGAAGAAACTTTCTTCTCTGTCGATGTGATCAGCAATTTCATCCTAAACGATAAATAGTGTTGTATGTCATTCAATTCCATACATCTCTGAAAAAAAAAATTCCATGCATTTTTCTTTTCCGTTCTCTTCTTACTTACTGCATATTTCATTTAACGCATACTACTGAACGAAACTTGTCTTGTGTATTCATTCATTGTACGCGGAATTGAATATCTCTACTATCGAAAATAATTTCTCCGGAGTATCTGCTAAACCTGTTACAAAATACGCTGATGAATATGAGAACCTCCCATGATCTTTCCTCGTGTCTCTCTCCATGATCTCGATATTCCTCAGGTATAAATATAGAAATTTGCTCTCCTAGTGAAACACTTCTCGGGTGCTGTCTCACATCTTTCTTTGTTTTGACGTATCAGCAGCGGAGAGCAACCTTACAACGTGTTGATAAATCCAGATCGTTCTAGAGACGTGCAACCAATAGACGTGAATAAAAAAAACTGAATTATTTGGCTCTTGAGATAGCTTTGTCTGCATCACTTGGAGTGGTTGGACACTAAAAGCATAAAAAAATATTAGTTCAAAAAAAACATTTATTTTTTATAAGTACTTAAGAAAATTCGTATGTTTTTTGTTCGTTACATGTATTTTGTTCAGTGTATCGTATGGTCAAGGAGTCTGCGTGGGTCAAAGTGCGTACAGCGCTGAGTCGCTGGCTGGATGGCCGGTGATCGATTCCCGGTGGGGTGGGGATTTTCCATCGTACCTCAACAACCAGACTGACTCCCAGGCCTACTCCGCTATAAAATGGGATCAAACAGGCCGAAGCGAGATGCTGGCCACATCTCCTTCTCCTCCTCCTCCTCCTCCTAGTGCCGAGGCCAAGAAATTGTGGAGTTACACCCTCCATGAACCCCTTGGGCACCTCCAGGGATAGATAAAGAAATCACATATTCAAAAAACTATTACATTATTCGTACGTCTGAGAGTGTAATACCAGAAGAAATCCAGCAGTGAGCAGTTGTGGTCGTGCTGGCCACATCTCCTCCTTGCGCCGAGGCCTATAATTATAGTAATAGCCGAGCTCTACTGTCCTTGCACCCCATGGACATACGAAAGGACCCGTTGTGGGACTTTGGCGGTAGACATTAGAAAAGTTGATTAAATTTAGCGACTCGTGTAGTTTTAAACAATGATTACGAGGTAAAATCCTAGTTATTGAAAAGGTTGTACTAAAATTAAGCATTTACTATGGAAATCGTGAATGACACATCTTCTGACCTCTATGAAGCAAGACATAAAAACAAAAGAAATTAAAAACAGGAAATTTTGCGTTTGCGATATCTGCCTCTAAAATGATTAAAATTATTTGTTTATGTCAACACTAATATAAATAATTTTTTGCTTCAGTTCATTTTTGAGTTGTTCTCGAAAGTAAAAAAGAAATCAAAGAAATTACCACGCCAACATCAAACAAGAACATAAATTTCCTAACAAAATCTTTAGTTTTTCGAGAATATCTAGTTTTTTGATGAGTGTATATACCGGAACAGTATGCTGAGATAATTATCGAGTGTTTACATTGTAATATAGTTTACATTATTACTAATTTAAAATATACAAACATACAATTACGAGTCGGGATTTTTTCAGTCTGTCTCGGAAATGGGTTTTACAAAACTCGGCCGCAGTGTCCGGCATTTAGGTGTCCTACACTATTACGCGAGCAAAAAGTTATTATTATATGTTTATACAAAATGTCTATTATTGATACAAACTGCATGGAGTGCTAGATCACACCCAAAGGCAAGAGAATTGCTTAGGAAACTCCGAGCACGTGGTCCGTGGATCGAGTCACCGTGATCCGTGGATATATATGTGCCAACATTTTGTGTGTGGTTTTTAATACTTTTTTTTTCATTATTTGGAAACGAAATTTTAATTTTAGTTTAAATCAGTATTATAGGTTAAAAAGTCGAATTTTTTTCTGGATGACTTTATTATTGTTTTTATTTTAGGAGTAACGAATAATTTTTAAGAAAAGCTGTTTGACGTTTCTTGGTCGATAGCGTAAACAATTATTAAATGAGAATTACCCTGCCAATCTGGTTACAATTTGTGTTGAGAGCTTTTCAACGAGACCAATTTTGACGTTCTAAGACCATCCACCATTGAGAAAACCTAACTCATGACAAACACGTGTTCCTACAGTCATAGATTCACTTCGAACAAATTTGTTTTTGGTCTTTTAGTAATTAAATTGTCAAAATATGTATTAATGCAGGCTTTTGGGCTATATACAACTTCTTTCGGAGTATTAAGCGGCGTCATCGAAGTTTTAAACCTCAGCGTTTAAATATTGAAATATTTACTTATTCCTCAGCAAAAATGCTTCAGTTAAGGTTCAAACGATCCTTCCGTAACACAAATGTATGCTTGCTTCAGGTCAACACGGAATAAAATACCATATTTGTATATGTACTTGTGCTAGGCTCCTTCCTTTCTCTTTCCTGACCTTCCTTGGTCACCTCTTGTTCTTTTCGATCCCCACGCTATTAGGGCTAGGGTATCTTTCATTTTCCTCATTTTTTGTCCTCAATGTTTTGATTTTTGGTTTTGAGATATGTTTGCATGTTGTAATTCATGAGGGTTTTTAGTGGGTAGGGTTGAATCATTCGAAGAATCCCACACTTGGGGAGTCATGTTGGCTCTCTCTAGTGCGTAACTGCATTTTCCCTACCTGTAAACGTTTTTAGGGTTCTAATGACCTAGATGTCGACAAGCCGTAAAGCCCCACAAAAAAGGGGGGGGGCGTAACCGGGGAGCAGATTTGTTTAAAAACTATGGTTTTACAACACACATTTTATAAATATTACCTTTATATAAAATGCATCAAATAAATATTAACAACTATTATGGTATTATTAATTGTATTAATCTAGTATTATTAATAACAATAAGATGTATATTATTAATATCAATTATAGTTAATAAAAATTATTAATCTGGTAACACTTTTAAAGATATGCCATTTATCAGCTTCAATATTATCTGTTAAGGTTCAGGTCCAATGGAAGGGGCTATAGTCCCCTTAGTCCCCCCACCATAGATCCGCCACTGTATATGTATATCTTTCATGTGGATCTTTCTATTTAAGTGCAAACTCTGGTATCTGCAATGAGTCCCCATCGCATTCATACCGTGGCTACAGCTTCAGAGGTCTGGGTTTGAAATTCGCTCAGTCTTCTTCGCAGCCGTCGCCTATCGCGGAAACGCTTCATAGAAACAGCGGCACAGGTTTCTCATTACATCCGACCGCTGCTACCAGAGAAATGCGACTCAGTTGCACGTACTGCAGCTGACGGAGCCGCATGAAGCGAGGAGACTCTGTGGGAAAAGGGGATGAGGCTGACTCCTCGTTCTCAGAGAGAGGGAACTCGTGTTTACGAGGCGACAGGGATGGTCAAGCGAGTTGCGTTTCTGTGGCGCGTGGAGGTTCTAGGCATTCTGGCCTTTTATGTCCTCTCCTCTCCTCTCGTCGACTGAGGATCTAATTTCATTCTTTGGCATCGTATCATCTAGTTTCCATCCATACCTCTGATAAATCTGTCTCGTCTACAGTATTTTCAGAACAGCTTATGCATAAAATAGAATATAATACTTCATTTATACTCCCGCTATCACACTATTTCCCAACTTTTCGTGGATTTGTGTCTCTCTTATAATCCACAAATAATATTTAAAAACAAAAATGAGGCACCCTTCTCCTACCCTGTCTCTTGGACAATGGCGTATTTACCCGGGGATGCAGGAAGGATTCCAAATAGGTCACCGAAAATAATTAAAACTTGTAATAGAAATTTGAATTTCGTATATTATTAACCGTAAAGTAAATAATCACCGAGATAGTTATTATATACCGTATTTTTGAAAAATGTTTATGTGATCTATTACGAAATTTATGGCCTCCGAAAATACTAGCGCTCCAGGCCTCATAAGTTGTATGTACGCCTCTGATCCTGGACCGTTCCACATTTCAAATGGCATTGGCACGTGTCAAATCTCCGGTCTCTTGTTAATTAACTTGTATATTATTAATTGATAGAAAATAAGTATAAAATAGAATTGAACCCATTTACTAAATTGATTGGTATAAATTATACATAGAAAAAATATTAATTTTAATTTCTCAATGATAGACATGAAAAGGGATTGTTTTTCACTGGATTTTTCTTCGTCATATTCATTCGTCGATAATTTTTTATCATATTTCTCACTCAAATGTCACACTTGAACTAGAATTTAATTATATAAATAAATGTATTGTCAAAAAACAGTACAGACTGCGTTTGACCACGTGGAGGACAATAAACTAATTTACTCTCCGGAAGCAAGCAAGGGACCATCCCATCAATTCCGATCAAGGGCTCTAAGAGGCGGATTCAGAAATTTCAGCAAAAATTCCTAGATAAGGTGAAAAGTTAGCTGCGAGTTATAATACATATATTAAGTCAATATGTTTGTAATTTAACGCAAATATGTTTGTAAATTTACATGTACAAGTTATTATGGAACTATAGATTATTCTGAGTATAGTGTTTAAAAATCATAAGAATTGAAATAACACTAAATTCACGATTTATTGTTACAATAAACACGCCCCTAGACAAAGCCTAGAGAACCTGTATAAGAAATCCGCCTCTACCCGAAGGAAAACCGGAGAAAAACCCGGGCCAGGGTGGGGCTACAGAATTAATGTACATAACCGTGCCAGAGAAATTGTTGAGAAAATTTAACGTCTGTGTCGCCTGGCTGATTGGAACCTCTCGACAGATATTCCTACCCCTGGCTCGATACATCCGATCTCGTTTTGATTCCGATATCCTGCTCCTCCCCGACATCCTCTCATGGTTTATTCGTATGTCGACCTCTCTCCATCACACCCGGGCAGCGGAGTGGCGCATTCCCTTTACAAACACGTCGGGTTTTGATACATGGTAATGACTACGTCATAATCGTTTCCTCCGAGTCGAGCGTCGACGAATTAACATGTGATATTTCGAAGAAGAATATATTACTGCTCTCTCACCACACAGGAAATGACTCGTTTCATATTTATGTGCAGAGGACAGTCCTTGTTTGTGTGTTAGGTCTTCTGGTTTATGTTTGTCGCTTCGCGATCTTCATTTTAATGTCGCTCCACGTGTTCGTGCGAAACAATAAATATTCCGATTAGTTGTGGACAGTGGCGCTGCGTTGTGGAGAATTAGGAAGTTATAGTGTTTTGTGTTGTTGTATCAGTGGCGGATGTAGCTCCCCCCATTGGACCTGAACTCTTAACAGATGAAATTGAAGTTGATAAATGGCATACCTTTAAATGCACTACCAGATTAATAATTATTAGCTATAATTGTGATTGTTATTAATAATACCGGATTAATACAATGAATAATACCAGATTGATAAAATTAATAATACTATATTAATAACTTAAATAAATAATTGTTATTAATAATGCCAGATTGAAAATTATTAATTATTTATTTGATGCATTTTAATTGAAGGTAATATTTATAACATTTGTGTTGTAAAACTATAATTTTTAAACAACAGTTCTCCCCGGTTAGCTCCCCGCTCGTTGATTACGGTCTAGATCCGCCACTGTGTTGTATACAGTATTATATAGTATATTACACTTCATTACAGGCAGCTACGTAATGCTTCGCTTCCGTTCTTGCATCTCTTCCCAAAATTCGGAATTATAACATTCTAGAAGAATGACGAGCTGTATTGACATTTTAGGCTGTAATATATTGTGAAAAAAATAAATCATAAATTGGAAATCACTCTGCTTTAAAGGTTTTCTCGCTATAAAAGTATTTTTGTTTTTTGCATTGTTGTATATGTAAGTGGGAAATGTAGCGTGCTATTGAAGCTTATCTACATGGAGCGATAGGAGGTAGGAGGGTAGAATGGTATTAGTATAGGTGGGCAGGTTAGCTGGGTTTACCAACAACTTTGCCCACGAGGAGGGGTTAGTAGAAGTGGTTAGTAAGAGTTAGAGTTATTGATACTAGTAGGAGCTGGATAGAGGAAGGAAGGTTTGCTTTTCAGTAGTCACAGCTGTATGATCTGCGACATTAATGTGAAAAGCTACAAATTTTCTGGCCCCATCGGTAATCCAACCCGGGATGACTTGGTGATGACTATAAAAGTATAATACACTTTAAAAATCATGATTTCCCATTGTTTGACGTAGAATATTACATACGATTTATCATTGACTGTTTACATCCTTTTTTACGCCGAATTGCATTGCACATTATTTGGCGTTGACAGTAATTGCTTTATGTGTTAGCGAGACCGAATCAGAGATTCTCTCAAATTAAGTGCTCAACCATCGGAATGCTATAAAATTAGTTTCTTGGATTCAAAAGTAGTTAAAGTCAAGTAAGCGACGTTTAAACCAGTCGTAATAGGGAAATGGGAATTTAATCGTTGACTGCGAGTCGTCTGGCCAGTTTGCGTCGCTTCTGAATTCTTAACCCCTCTCGAGCTGTCTGGTCGTTCATCATGAATCAATTGACTTCTTCTGAAGGTCAGAAAGGCTGACCCTAGTTTTGTGTCACGATTAAGCGAAATTATGGAACTGTTTATTTGGTATTAAATTTTAATATGGGTAGGTCAATTAAATTCATGACTACTGTGGGGGAAATGTGACTTCCATTCCCAAGTTTTCGTTCTTAGTGGTAATGAAATTTCTTGCAGGTTTAAATATTTTTGACTGTGAGGAACAAAAGTTAAAAATCAAATCACAAATCATGCTAAAATAACAAAAGTGTGTGATGTGAAGGTATTTCACGAATACACATGAGAAATAGGTTCAGGCGATGGATTATTTTCGCCAAGACTCATTTTTGATATAGTTGGCGACGACTAGTACAGATTTCAACATGTCCAGTGAAAATATATTCAAATACAATAGTGAATTGAATGTATTCAATATACTTCTGAGTGTTTCTTTAACATTTTACCGAGCAGACGAGGAAACTATTTCTTACAACTATTATTCGAATTAAGGAATATGTAGAGGGACATATTCTTTAATTTGAATATTACTCGTAAGAAATAGTTCCCTCGTGGAATATGAGGTGGTACTCTTGAAGCTTGTCAGTGCAGTACTTTATAAAATTGACAAGAAAATGTCACGGCATTTGGGGGGGGGGGGCATTTAAAAGATCTCATAGTTCTTGTAATTTTGTATTTAATTCTGAAATACTTTTTATATTGACCTATAATATACTTGTCTACCTTTTCTTTTATTTATTTTTCTTAGAATAAAGATTTCTAAAGCGCCTTATGATATACATACGTTCCTTGAAACATTGTTGGCATATCAGTTGAAATTGATGCTTAATTTTGACAATTAGACAATCACAAGAGGTGGAATTATTTTTCCCTGGTTGGGATTAAATATGTGGAAGTGAAGAAAGAGAAAGAAGTCAGAAGGGGGGAAATCTTTGCCCCCCCCCTGAGTAGAACCCTACTTACAAGATTATAGTCTCCCAATTTTCCTCTAGATTTCTGGGGAAAATTCTCATTTATTTCTCTCAGTATAGGAATGTTAATGGTATAAACGCAAGTCTACACATGTCTAATACGTAATTCGTACTACAGAGTTCCTAAAAAAGAATTTATAATACATAAATGTTCGTGATTTCTCACATAAAATTACCTTTGACATTGTTATGGCCTTTCGCAGTTGATGTTGACATTTTCGCTACGTAGCTTACGTTTTGAAACTCGTCTGACGACATCTGTTCTGCCTCTGGATACATGGCTATTCATTCAATGGCACAAAATGTTTCGAAGCTTATGTTATGTTTATCTTTTCTACCCCTGCGCTTTTATTCTGAAGCTCCGCACTTCCTTTACAAAGAATCTACAATACTCTATGGAATGCGAGCCAAATGAGGAAAAGCTGTTTATTGTAAGTTAGAAATAAGTTTACTGCCTTTCTCAATCTTACCCACTGGCGGATCTACGGGGTGGTAGTGCTGGTGACTAAGGAGGCTATAACCCTCCGTCCATTGGACTTGAACTATAAACAGATATATTGAAGTGTTACCAGATTATTAATTGTTATTAGTTATAATTGTTATTGTTATTAATAATATGAGATTAATAACTTTAATAAATAATTAAACTCTATTGTCAAAAAAGCAGTTACAAACTGCGTATGACCTCATGGAGGACAATAAATAATTATTATTGTTATTAATAATACCAGATTATTAATTGTTAATTATTTATTTGATGCCTTTATTTTAAGTTAATATGTATAAAATTTGTGTTGTAAAACCATAATTTTTAAACAAAAATGCTCTCCTGTTATTCCCCCCCTTTAATTACGGTCTAGTTCCGCCACTAATCTTACTCTTATTATACGAGCAATAATTGTAAATTCAAATCAGCTATCTTGGGATTTTGCTGAGACTTGATATATAGAGGGTTTTCAATTACATGGATCGAATGGCATACGTGTGAATCTTACGAAAATTCGTTTCACAAAATTATTACACGAGCAATAATTGAAAGTTTAAATCGGCTTTCGTCTGTGGACGAGACAGATCGGATGAGCTGACCTCCGGAAATGGAGGGTCAATCTGTGTTTCGCGTTTAACCGAAAACATTTATTTCGTATCATAGGAAAGTACTTAGTTGCCAAGATGTATTTACGCGCTGCGGATCTTTTTTGGTGAGACACATCCGCTGGGCGCTCACTTACAGAAAATTACTTTTAACTGCTCTGTGGAATGTTTTACGCTGAAGCAATGCACAACACTCGCTAGCGACGACGACTTAAGAAGTGATGAGCGACACATTGCTCAGTAAGCGAGGCTCCACTCCGTGACGTCTTGATAGGGCCAGATAAGGGAGAACCACCTCTGCTGTGTTAAATTAATAGCGAATATTATAAATTAAAAAATCAACAAATGAAAATAACGTAACCAAATCAAGTATACGTCAGGATTCATTAATTAAAAATTTACTTCAAATTTGACTATTGTTCTATCCCTTGGTATAATAATACTAAAAGTTGAAAAAAGAAATAAATGTATAACTATGGGTTTTTAAACATTTAAATATAATTTCATTAAATTAACAAATTAAATTAACCCATCAAATGAGCGGCGAATTTTTTATTATTTGATTAAATTTATTAATTTTATTTAGTAATTAAATTTTTACTTAAAATTATTTTTATCAAAAATAAAATAAATAACAATAAAAAGAATGAATAAATCCGGGCATAGCTCGGTCCCCTGATATTAAAATTTTATATAAGTACGTTCATTACTTTTATGTATATTCTTTGATGATCTGTAGCGAGTAAGGTGAAACATATGCGATCCCATTTCATGAATGACGAGTTCTTTTCCGGACCCGGTAGGGGACGCGCGTTATCATGTTGCAGGGGGTCGTACCGGGGCCATCCATAAATGACTTTACGTAGAAATTTCTATTTTTGAATACCTCTCCCATCCATAACACACCTATAACTGTTACCTCGCTTCCCTCTGCAGACTGACTGAATGCTAGTCCTCCACCGCCGAAGAAAATTTATTTGTTGATTGCTGAAAAAAATGGGGAGAAGCTGAGTAGTTCATTGGCTTGTTCTTGCGCCATTGCTGTGTTCTCACTGAGCGGTTGAGTACAAGGACTACAGTGACAAACCTACAGTAAAGTTAAAAGTACCGCAGCGGTTGAGTACAAGACTTATTACCTAACACGAAGGTTCCTCCCCCACTCTTACCGCCATTACTCAGTTTAACGTTATCAAACCCTACCCCTTCCAATACAGGATGCGTTACGTAACTTCTGGACTGACTCACTGTGAACTCCGGGTTTCCATAATTATATCAAAATGAGACACTTATGAATATATATATATATATACTGTCTCTTATACACATCTAGATGTGTATAAGAGACAGTCATAGTGCCTATCATNTCTTTTATTGTTTTAACACAATACATCTTCGCCACATGTCCACATTTTCCTAGATGATTAACAAGGGTATAAAGTATTTCAAGTATTAATTAAATGTTTCAAAGATGCGCATTTTCAGAAATTCAAAATCAAAAGTTTGATTTTGAACATGTTAATTTTTAACCTATATAGCATATCATTGTAAAGATCATTAAAGAAGCTGTAAAGTGATACCTCTACCAGCTCTTTATCTCAATTAGGAGAGATTCGAGAGCAATTCCAAAGTTTTGCGTAGGGGTGGTTTGTTTAAACTTCACATTGTTGTAACTTCCAAACGGGTTGAAATTTTACAACAATACTCGGTACTTTTCTTAATCTATATGATGGCTACCTCCCTACACAATTTTATCAAAATACGATATGGTCATGTAAAAATCTATTAAAACTGCATTGATTAGACATGCAATGGCCCTAAAATGTTTTCGTATTGTAATGCATGTCAGGGTAATTATGAACACAATTTTCTATTCTCTCATCGTACGTAGCACGCCAAATGTTAATTCTGGCTGCATTTATAACACCAAGTTATGCCCCCCCCCCCAACGTTTGATAAAAAATTTGATGTAAAATGAACTCGCGGGTGGCTAGTATGCTTGGTAGACCGGATGAAATTTTAATTTAAGTGTAACCAAATATTGATAGTAAACAGATGTGTACACTATCATCTATGTTTCCGTGAATGTTCCAGGGAACTGAACCAAATAAAAGTTCAGTTCTCCGTTGCTGTCAACATCTACAATATATGACAAAGTCTTTCTTTGATTTGGAATTATATGTATAAAAAAGTGTAATTCAAGAGATGTGGATCGACAAATGTTTTTAGTTATGATAAATGGGTCACAACGTGATTTTGTCTTTTTTTTGGGGGGGGGAGGGATCTTACGTGGGTGCATTATTATCAGATCAGTTTACTCTTGTCAAATGTTTTAAGGAGACTTAAAGCTTAAGGAAATGCCCTCCCTAAACTTTGTTGGAAAGATTTGTAAGATATCACTATTATCCTTCTTTCAGAATGAGGCGGAGGAAGAGTTCCGCTGGCCCGACACGGAGAACTCGAAAGCCGGCGAGGAAGCTGTGCGGTTGCGCTGGCTGCCACCGTTCGCCGCCAACGGGCTGCTCAAACACTACGTCGTGCGCGGTGCAGAGTTGGCAGATCCACCGGAGCCAGATCGGGACTATTGCTCCGAACCGCCACTCGCAGCGCCACCTACACCGCCGCCGGCACCGTTGAGGGCGCGAACTGTGAAGAGAATTTTACCGCGGGTAATTTATGGTGATAATAAAATGCTTCATACTGTCAGTGGGTCAATGATGGTAGTACTTACTGTGATAAACTGAGAATGAATTATGTATTTCAACTAGGCAACTTAGGACGCTTTATTAATTTTGGCGAAGTAATGAAGAGATAGGGGAATTTCATTTCTTTGTGGGGGTCAAAGACCTTATCTCCTTTTCTGAAGTAAATTAATTTTTTGAACCAAAATGTTCTATATACGAGAGAAATATCGTGACTAGAATTTATTTATTTATTTATTTATTTTGTATCTTTAAAAAATCCCAATTTAAAAGTGATGTGTGCAATTTATAAAGAGGTAACAATTTATATCATTAACCAATTAATAAATTATTGGAAAAAATTTGCTTGGATTATGACCTAATAGACGACAAGATGCTGATTTATGCAATATATATTACAGTAAGGTATTTTTCATAGGTTTTTATTTTCTCAATTATTCAAATATTTTTCAAATATATTTATTCACTCTTTTCTCATCTAAATATTTTCTATTCCTCACAATCCCAAGACAAAAAAATTTTACATACATTCACATGATTGGGTTTTCATTGACACCTTAACAAAACAAGAGAGTAATCTTAGAAATATTTGTAACAAATTGTATTTAACTCATTAGTCATCATAAGTTTAGGTGGGGGAAGGATTTTCCTTGAGGCAAACAAAATTATAGATTTGAAATATTAATTTTAGCTTGCAAATAACGATATCAGTAGATTTGTGACCAATTTTTCTTAGCTACTTTTTTTTTCTTTTCAGTGATGTCCATTTCATTGTTTGAAATCTTGTTATGTGACCTATTGGACGGGTTAGGGGTAAAATAATATTCTTACATAATGGTAAATTGTGTAAAAATTGTGTCATTTTGTTCTATTCTTACAAAATTTTCCATATCCCAAGAATGGGAGATCTAAGCCTCTCCCAAAATAAAATCACAGATTCTCCGCTGCTCCATATTCTTAAAGGAAGTTGAGGTATTCATTAACTGGTAATTCTATACCTGAGGCATGAACATAAAAGGATTCTACATTCACACAAATCAGATAACATAATTGGGAGCACAGTCAACAAATTGTTGGTGCATTAGGTAGAAGTATGTTTATAATCGAGAAAGTATAAAAGCAGAAACATTACCTCCAGAAGAGAGAGTAAACAGGAAATGTAATCAATTATATCGGTCACAAAATGAATATTGAATTACATCCTGGCCCAGGATTTTCTCTGATTTTCCTTCAGGTTGTGACGGATTTTCCATAGGCGTGAATGCCATAAATACTTGGGTTATTATTTATCTTGAATTTTTATTGCATATAATATCTATGTTTCTTTTTTGAACAATAAACGTGTAACAGTATATATTTACTATATAAATTCTTTTTAAATATTTAATCCGCCATTGCCCTTGAACCCATGATGAGAATTGAGGGGAAGACCCCTTGCTTGTTTCTGGAGAGTTTAGTAACTTAGTTTATTATACATCATGTTCATATGCAGTTTGCTACTGCTTTTTGAAAGTAAAGTTTATTATTTATTATTGAACATTTTAATATGGGTGTGGAACTAAATTGAATAAGATTTGTAAATTAGTCATGTGTGTTCTTAAAATTATATCTAGTTCTTGTGTTTCATAGTTAAATATCCTATTTAATGTAAATATACATTTTCAGTGTCGTGACAATTCAACTACAGAAGATTACAATACTACATTAGAAACATGTGAGTGCAATATAGGACCTGAAGCCCTTCTGACTCCTCAAGACTTCATGAAGCATTGTTCGAAACCTTCTCTTTGGATTGATAATGAATGGGCTGAAGAATGTTCTCGATTTGTTCAAGATGCTCTTGAGGTATTATATATTATTCTTCATTTTTTAATGTATCTTGTAGTATTTATACACAAGATTTCTTTTAAATAAATTTATTGTTGAAAAATTTTGAATTAGATTATTGATGAAGTATTCTTTTCTGAGTATTTTGAATGCTTCTTTTCAGGCTCGTCCTAAGTTAATAGAACCAGGACAGCTGCAATCAATGCATGAAAGCTTTCCTGATGAAGAAAATGTGGAAGAACATGAATGGAGGATTTTAAAGGAGAATTCTAGTCAAATT
>NNCF01126526.1:3029-62743 GCA_002313205.1 Laupala kohalensis
TATATATATATATATATATATATATATATATATATATATATATATATATATATAGTGAAAAAAGCTCACTGAGTCTTTAATTATTATTTCTACATTTTATATTTTAAATTTGTTTAAGTACAGGTCTACTCCCATTGGTATTTGGCATTACTCCCATTGGTATTTGATGAAGAAGGTGTATGTTAACGGACAGGAAATAGAGGCGGAAGGAAGGAAAGGATTCCATTCGCTGACTAATAAGTTAATTGAAGGGTGTCCAATCAGGTAAGATAAGAACTTGAGAAGACGATCAACTTATCAATACATCCAAAATGTGGAATATGGAAGAAAAAAACAAGAAATAGTTTCATCCGGGGAGGTACACCCTTCAATATATGACAGAATGGAAACGTTTGCACCTACCTAAAAAAATAGGCAACACAAAATATGGACAGGAAGATACACCTGAACATCAATTGTGGGATTGCGATTTATATGGGCCAGAAAAGGTAGAGTTTATAATGAGAATGACAAAAACTGAAATGGCCAATATTTGTGACAAGGAAAAATTAATTGAAACCGAGAAGAAATTTGAAAATTTTCTAAGAATTTACAACCAAAATTGGAATAATACGAGATGCAATGCAGGAGTGATGCGGGAGAGAGAAATACGAAGGGGGTGTTAAGAATTAATACCCTGGAGTGACTTCGTTTAGATACGAGGCCATCTGTGTATTTGTTTCAAATCTAAATTAATTAATTAATTAATCTTACATTTTTAAAGATTCATGGGAGCCATCCCGATATTTTTTCCCATTTCACGTTAGTTTTATATCACCACTTCCTAAAACCTGGTAAAACCCATCCCTCACCCTCAATTCGTATTCCTAGACATGGACAGTTTATGAAGAAATATGTGTGACATTTTATTAATAAATACTGTAAAGTAAGAAATATCTTCTGAAAATTTGATATGCTTTTCGGAGAATAATAAAATATTTTGTCTGGACTAATAGTATTCCATTTATATAAAGAAAAACGTTTTTATTGATCTGAGCTTTCAGTAAACCAATCACTTCGTGCCGATGATTTGTTCCAGATTTATGTAGACCGCAGATATTTGTATTTGTGATTTCATCTTTGCTTTTTTTTTACAGAATCACTTCGGAGGTTCCTTAGCGTGTTAGCCATCGTTTGAAAAATCTATCAATTCCGAAACTTAGTATGAATTATAAAACTGACTTCTCAACAGTACAATATCGTTGAATTCAATTCGAGTTTTCAAATAATCTTTTCCTTAATATAGTTTGAAAGAATTAAAAGAAAACATCAAATTAGTTGATGTCGGGACTGAGATTTCACGTGTCACTGTTCAAAACCCGAAAGTACCGTGGGCTGTGTATGCTGTGCCGTGGTATTCTGGCTTAAAGGATCTTTTAGTTGTTCGATAAATATCACCTTTGTTGTATTCATTTCCTTATATAATGTAAACATTAAGTATAATATACAACGTAAAGTATAAATTTAGAATGCAAAAAAGAAAAATGTAATACAACTAGAGTATTTGTTTAGCTCCATTGGGAACTACGGAAAAACAATGGTTACGATAAACAATTATTAATAGTTAACCCTAGTTCAAGTTTAGACACAAGGTTGTTTGATTTGACTCTTCCTTCCGGAGACTTCACCCACAAAAGATTCTGAACATTTTGAAGTGAAATTTAAAATCTTCAACATCATGAAAAAAAACTACCTATTTTTTAAATTTAAATTGAATAATGTAAAGCATGTTTTTCAGAATTTTTTTAGAAAATTTCCTATACTCAATCAATTTTGATGCATCCTGATATATCGGGAATCTGTCTATTAAAGGATGAATTGTGCGTTAAGAATTTTTCGTTGGTATATCCGCATTTTATACTTTATCATTGAATGAAGATGATGTAGTATTTCATACCATATGTCACTGAAGACAACAAATTATGGCACATTGATTCATGACATATATGTCTGGTAATAAAAGTAAATATGTAAATTTTCCTCATAAAGAATGTGGCGATTTGAAGGTGTGCCAAGTGATGGTATGCGGAAGATGAAAGAAATACGGATAATATTAATAGGCATCGATGGTTGACTAAGAAAATGTTTGAAATATTCATTGCAATGTGTTCCAATTTTACGAGATTGTTTGTGACCGGAGACAATAGGAAATGCAATTTGCAATGTTCATAAAAAACTTTTTATGGTGATTACTAGTTAATACTACAAAGTATGTTATTCCAAAAACTTAGAAAATAAGCTGACTATGTTGAAAGTTTACGAATAATCTATGGAAGTTGGTCCTATTTGATAAAAATATATATTAATTAATTTTATTGCTATATAAATTAATGTTAATTTACAATTTTATCGAGAGTATGACATTTAAACCTGGATATTTTAAGAATACTGTACTTCCCAATCCCGTGGAACTCATGTCAATTCTGCGTGATGTCAAACGCGAAGTATACATAATCAATTTCTTATATTTTTATGACATGTCCTCCCTTGAGGATGCACCAGTTATTATGGAGATTTCACAGTTGCATTTTATTATGTTGACAGTTTGCATTAGTGTTTTTGAAAGACATCGTTTATGTTTCTTAGTTCAGACGTTTTATGCACCTGAAAGGAACCATGTGCATGGACGAAACGTTGTACATTTAAACCGTGATGATCGTTACATGCGGAGCTCCCTGAGCAGTGTGTACTGTTTGAGGTCCTGTAATAGTATTTGTAAACGGGAAATTAGTTACTACATGGCTAACTTATCTACATGGGGTGACAGGAGGTGGATGATAGGGCCATTGTTATAGGGTGGGCCGGTTAGCTGGATTTGCCAACAACTTGACCCACGTGGAGGGGTTAGTGGAAGTAGTTAGTAATAGTTAGAGTTACTTATACTTGGAGTAGTAGGAGGTCGATAGAACAGGGAGGGTTCGCTTTTCAATAGACACAGCTATATAAACTGGGACATTGAATTGAAAGTTGTAATTTTTTTCCAGCCAGACCGGGAATTGAACCGGAAAGGATTCGGTGAGAAGCGAGCAAATTATGTCTCTTAATTTGATCTGTAAGAGTTATTTTCTTTATTTGGTCTAAAATACATTATTTTGTTAAATATGAGACAGTTTTTGAATTTGTTGTATGTGAAATATTTCGGACTGCCTCTCTCACTGAACACTATTCTCCGTAAAATCTACTACCTTGGCGCTCTGAAGGAATTCACGACATGACTATCAATCTTTGTTTTCTCAAATCTCTAGAAATATGGTTATTTGATCTTTTTGAATTGTATGAAGAGTTTGTTTTGGAACTATGTACCAATTACATACCGTTTTCGCTTTTAACCTATGAGGTTGAAAACGGAAGACAATTTCTACTCACACAAATTAGGCAAGAGAAGAAAAGCGTACATGCTAGTATGTGTTGTCGCTTTCTACTTTTAACTTTCCGTCATGAGAATTGAAAGCCATAAATGTTATTGCGTTCTACTAACATGGAGATATTACTAAGGCACTACGCTCAGTAACGCGTAAGATATATACTATATTACCCCCTTTCACAGATTTCACACAATTTAAGGCTGGTTCTTATGAAACTGGAACTATATTCATGTTAGACAAAAAATGAAATTAAAGAATTATCCGATTTTATCCTAGACCGGCTCTAGTTCTAGGGATTTGGGTATGACGAATCAATCGTCAGTTACAGCAAATGTAATAAACCAAAACATTGATTCCTGTATGCGACTACCTTCCTGTAGGGTAGCCTTTCACAAAAGTGTCTTCACCCCTTCCTAAACTCCTTTCCCCACGCAGCGGAATTAAAATAACAGATAACTCGGGAAAAAATTCTAGAAATCGCCCGGTGGTATTAATATTAAATTATTTAAAAGAGAATGCGTCTGTGCATTCGATCACGATGTCCATGGCGTCAGCTGGAGAGGTAAACGGAACGAGAGCGTTTAGGCATTATGCAAATGCGCGAGCGAGCGAACCTCCTTCGAAGAAGTGCAGCTGCACCAACGCGACGGCGACGGGTGCCAGGGGGTTTCTGTGGTTGCGGAGGGGGGGGGCTGTGGCTTGTGGCCCCGGGGAACGAAAGGGGGCTGCGTAGTGCGCCCCCGCGCGTCGTCGTGTCAGCATCTCGCGTTCACGTTCGAGCCGCCTTGCGTTTCTCCCACGCAGTCGGGATCTGCGCGCGCGTGTGAGACACGGATGGGAATGCATGCGGCACGCACGGTGACATATTTACGGAAGACTCCCACACGAAAGAATAGTTTGTGGTAGCGGCTGATACATATTCCTCCGAACATTAGGGAGAATTCACCTCACGAAATTTATCTCGGGTACTAAGTTATGCTATGATTTTAGTTTTCAAAGCTTGGAGCTGTGATTTTGTATTCTTAACGCACAAGACGCAACTCTCTTTGGCAGCCATACGTTTATACGAACAGTCTGAAATAATCATTAACATTCGGCGATAACACATAATTACGAACATATTTCTTCCGTGTATCCTGCACGAGAAGATATGTGATAACTTTCGGTCAGGTGAAAATGGCGACGAGCCGGGAAACGAACCCGGGACTCCTGCATTGATCGCAGGGGTGTTAACCACTACACCACCTGTTCGCCTTCCACAACTGTACACCATTTCCACCCAGACCTAAACCCCGGAAGACCTGAGACACATCCCCATACAGGAGATAAGTGAAGCAGGCGGCACACTATGCTGTATGCACTTTATTACCGGTTTCACACGTTAAGATTCGTACGTGTTAAGATTCGTTATACACATATACATATATAGGCTAACGGGTGGTGTAGTGGTTAACACCCCTGCGATCAAAGCATGAGTCCCGGGTTCGATTCCCGGCTTGTCGCCATTTTCACCTGACCGAAAGTTATCACATACATAACTATGTTTAACAAGGAAATATTCCAGATTTTTTGTTCCTGTAACTCATGGGTGGGCATACTTTCATAATGACGTGCCAACTGGTGACTGTCTTCATGTGCAGGCTTCTTCTATAAAAAATCCAACACTTTCTAATACATGACGAAGTCCTTTTAGGGTAGTAGTTCGAACTCCGTAATGATCGATGTGATCAAGAAACTAAAATATAGTAAAGACCTAGAAACCGCTTTAATTTCCTCATTACTCCGGAGGTATTGAAGGGAGAAAGACAGGACCACGTTAATAGAAGAATAAGCACTAGTGACAGAGTAGCAACGATTGATATGACTGAATAAGAGGAGAAGAATGTCGTATTAAATGAGACGGTCAACAGTTCAGACCAACGTAAGTTAAAACTACAATTCCTATCATATCCTCCAGAAAATAATTGGTATATCAATACATCATTTGTGACAATGAATTTATAGAACTTTTAGAACTAAGATGTGGCGATGTGATTTCACGCCTTTCTTTCTCTCCGTCATGTTGGATCTCTTTTTTCCATTGCAATATTTGTAAAGGGGAAATGTAGCGTGCTATTGAAGCTTGGCTACATGGAGTTGGGTGGTAGGTTGGGCCGGTTAGCTGGCTTTACCAACAACTTGGCCCACGTGGAGGGGTTAGTAGAAGTTGTTAGTAATAGTTCGAGTTATTGATACTAGTGGATAGAGAAAGGTAGATTCGCTTTTCAATAGTTACAGCTACATGAACTGGGACATTCATGTGAAAAACTACAAATTTTTCTAGCCCCACCGGGAATTGAACCCGGGATGACTTGGTGATGAGCAAGACCGCTACCACCTGAGCCAGCGGAGGGTAGCATCTTTTGTCCTTCGGTGTCTCCTCGCCACGGCGACTACAGCGACTGCCCTCGCGCGTCCACAGTCCGACAGCCGGCCGTACGGACGGACGCGAACGAGCGCGCGTGCGTCATGCAAACGTTCTCCCGCCGCGCTCGTCTTCTGTTGCTGCTTCGGCCGCCGCCGCCGCCGTCGCCGCCATCGTTCTTTGAATTACGACCTTCGTGTGTGAAAGAGTGCTAGGTCGTGACTCCCCCCGGTGACCGGCATTCCCTTAGCGACTGGCCGGCGCTGCGCGGCGACTCGGTCCTCGCGCAGCGTCCGACCACGACCTCCGGATCACTAGCGTCTCTTTGGCGATCACCGCTGCCTCCGGAGGATTCCCATCGTCGGAAGAGAAGAAGGAGATGCAAAAATAAATAACTCATTACCTCTAATTTGCACCCGATCGTGGGACGATCGTGTACTTTTGCCGTTGCTCCGTCCCCACCCCGAGTATTTAAAAAAAATATTTTTGTAATAAAATGATGGGATGATCCCTTATTTGTTCCAGGAGAATGTGCTAGTCCAACATTTCACGCTGTTTTCGGCACATAACTAACTTACTGTAAACATATTAGTATTATTTCCACGCCACCAGAAAGACATTACATTGACAGGACTAGATGTAATGATTTGTATTTCAGATGTATTGTTTCCCCTCTTACTCTAATTCATTCAATTCCTAGTTGTCTCACCCACATCCAATGCCTTTCTTTAAAGAAATAATTTAGCTCGTCAAGTGGCTTGGGTGTGGAGAGTGCAGAAGCCAATCGAAGTGGACTCCTCTTCAATAGATGTGCCTCGTACACCGATTTCCCACTTACGTATTCGGGCTTTATATTATAATATATAAATATTTTTTTATTCATATTAATTGATCCCCAGCACGAATTATTATTACTAAAATTAATAATTTTCTTTTAAATAAAAAATGATTTTTCTGGGTTTAAGATATGTCTCTAGAATCTACTCTTTAACTCAATTCTGACGCGCTTTAAAATCATTTCACTTTACAAAGAAGTGGCAAGTAAACTGTTATTATGAGGTATGGTTTCGGGAGTATTAAGGTTAGAAATAGAATTCAAATTTCGGAAATTTTACTCATAGATCAACCTCTATTCTCATAGGGCAACTGAGATTTGAAGTACAGTATGTTCAAGGTCTATCCCAATAATTAAATCGGCCGGAGCGTCATAGTGGTCACATCTTTTCCTCGTTGCACCGAGACTACTTACTTTAGAAACGGTTTAATCTTTTAATAGGCAGGAATCTGCAGATGCATGGAAGTTTAATATGTCACGTTACAAATCTATACCATTTTATGAATACTTATGAAACTTGAAGAATGTGTTTAAATACAAAAACTGTGTGAATAACCTCCCTTAAGTGAAGCAAGTAATTTATATAAAATTTAAAAATATAACAAAATGTAATGAATGGCATTTTTTTTCAACTCGAATAAATGTATTTTAATTTTTAAAATTTGGAATTGTTTACTTCGAAAAATTAAATTCATTGATTTCTACCCTAAAAATTAAAAAAAAATCGAGTAATAAAGTAACATTTGAATATGGAGTGTTGGACCATGCTATATTAAAAGTCATGTTTCTTTGCTTTGAGGAAATTTAACTTATTAAAAATATCATGAACGGAAACGCACAATATTTATTAGTTTATTGTATGTTAGTCGCAATAAACTACTTTGTTGTCCTAGGCAGCTTGAAACAGCTCTCTTGACAGTAAATTATTAATTTATTTATTTTTTGTTAGTCTTACTGGCTTAAAGTTGGTACAGAGCGTACACTCAATGAAGCCAACGCTTTTACTTTGCCATAGTCCATAAGGGTAATAATATTTGTACCTCACGTTATGTTGGCAAAACATTCGAATTCCCGAAAACTTTAATCCATCGGCAACCTCGAACACCAATCCAATTCGCGTTCTCTTGTGGCGCTACTCTGCTCTTTCTGCATCGAGCGTGTGGAATGAATGTCATAGTTTGTTGTGTTAATAACATTTATTCATTTATAGAAAATAGTCACTTTTGTCACTATTAATATTTTTTTTGAATATAACTTGAATTCTTAGAAGTTGGTAATTCGTATTAGGTAGCCATATTGAATAATTTTAGGCAAAGTTTCATGACTTAAAGTATAGTTATAAATAAAACAGTTTTAATACGAATTATTATTTACATTCTCTATTTTATTTTAAAATGCTGTCAGTTGCACTCCTCATTCCGTCCAGAAGGGATCACCAACCCTTCTTCCGTTAGTGAAGGTGTCGCGTCTCCCGCAGTGCCGAGTCTTCCCAGCCCCTTCACCAGGTCGCACTCGCATTCCGCTCCTTTATTTTACATACGTAATTTTCGTTCTTGTGTTGTCGAGACGTGGCGCTTCAATTATGGCATTAAATACGGATCGGTTTTTGGAGGCGAACGCGCTCCTGTTCGTGGTTGCAAGTGTCGTGACGACAAAAGCGGCATGGCGTTAGGGCCGAACTTCTCGAAGGCAGGTGAGGACACTGGATTACGAATGCATTCTTTGACGTTTCTCAGGGTTCGAGGCTGCACGAATTTGACGGAACTGGATTCAGAATCGTGACTATTTTATTTGTACCCTCCGAGAATGTTAACATATATTTTTTGTGAGTAGTACTTTTGTCATTTTTTCCGAAAATCAACTCGTGAGTCCCACCTTTTTTATTTGTTTTTCCCGTTTTATAAATTATTTTCTAGACATTATTTTTATATCATGTGGTCATACGCAGTTCGTAACTGCGTTTATGACAATAAATGTATTTATTTACCTCGTGAAGAATAAGTGTGTGTATATATGTATATATATATATATATATATATATATATATATATATATATATANTTAATATATAAAAATTGATATATGGGGCACACTTTATTGAGTGTGATTCTAACAAAAGTACTGGAGTGTTCCAAGTATTATGCTTAAAAGTCTAGTAGTAATTCCAAGTTGTTGTTTTTTTTCATTTTTACTAGTGTCTACACTCCTGAGGCAATAGTTTTATGCTTGTAAAATTTCTAAAAAATAAAATAAAATGTTTACTAGGAGTGCAATTTTACTCTCATCTCCGAGTAATAACATGTTTCTAAAAAGTGAATGTAAGGTGTATGCTGATTCTTCGACATCGCGATTATTTATGTTAAGCTTGTAAGTAGTTTTTATTTTCTTCCTGCTATTAAAAGACTGGTTCAAATTACGACCCTAAGTAACAAAACGTTTACTCTCATCTGTCTTGTACATGAAGTGGAAATCATGAGTAATCGTGAAATCAAGTCGAAGGCAACACATGGAAATTTTCCTTCGCTTTTGACCGACTCGCACCGCCACCGTTTCCACATTGTGCTAAGAAGCGGCAGCGGCGGCAGCGGCGGCAGCGGCGGCAGCATCATCTGCTAAGCATCTGCAACCTTAAATAGCATTGCATACCAACTGCTTCGTTGGACGAACTGTCGCACAATTTGCAATGATTTATCTTTTGCTCGAGGAGATATTAGTTGGTAGCTGTCAGTGGATTCAAACGAGTCTATAAATCTACTGCGTTGCGGTGCGTCCGCTTGAATCGCGGTCATTCAAACAAAACCACAACTCAAGAATAACGAATGCACAAGGGGCTGGGATCACTTGCTGGACACGGCCAGCACGCGAAAGCTGCGATGGTGACCTTGACTCCTCAGTGTTAACCAACACTCCAGTGGATTCTTTCATTCCAATTTCGACCTTGCGTCGATTTCTTAGACTTTGTTTGTATTATCTTGGTCTTTCATTGACGAACGGGATAAGACTTTTTTCAATTATTTACTAACCGAAAAGAGTAAAATGTTGCGGAAACATTTTACTCTATTGGTGTCTAAGGGTATAGAAAATGCTCAGAGTGAATTGTAGTGGTGAAGTGTAATGAAGTGTGCATGATTGTTACCAGCAACCCTGTTTTGGTTTTATTTTTTATCGTTTTTAATTTATTTTAATTATATTATAGCAGCTACTTTTACGTTAAGGATATAGGAGCAATGATGTATGTGAGTATATTGAGCTTGTTTGTACGTATGAGTGTGTTTCAGTATCTGTTGGTAAGCGAAAATGTGTTTGTATCTTACATAACCTTAAACTTAAATAATCTCTTATTATTATACTCTGTATACTTTCAGTAAGTTTTCTATCTGCCACCGAGCATTGTTCACTTGCAGATTAATAAATTATTATTATTATTATTAGTATTAGGATTTAGTATCGGAGGGAAATGGGCATTCATACTTTCACGCAGAAAAGTAGGTTAATGAAATGTTTGTAAATTCCCTTGTACTCAACGATTATGTTGAAACAATTGACTAACTTCATGAGTATATGCAGTTTAAATGTTTATTTAATTGTTTCTCGCGTTTCCTAGTGAAGTTTCATATCTTAAAATACAAGATGACCATTTTAAGACTATATAAACCTGCAAATCTCACTCAAACAGATAATATAACTTACCCTCTGTAGAGCTGTATGTCACATATAGTATTGAGTTGATTTGTGTTGTACTGGGATTATTTGTATATAAAGTGGATTGTTTTGAGACTCGGGATTTTGATATAATGATACCAGATAAAACATTTAGATACTTACTCAAATAACACATAAAAATTATTGTTATAAAGTGAGTAACACGGTAAATATGAGATGCATCAAATATTTTGTGGATACGTTGCATTCGGAGTAATTTTAGTAATAATTAATTAACGAGAAATTTAATAACACTTCTCTTAACTTTATATTTTAAAAAAGTATTTTATTTACTTACCTGTAGTGATATTGTGCTTTTCTGTAATTTATCATAAACGTATTTAAAACACACAAAATATAGTTTACATCGTGAAATACTTGATACAAGGAAACTATGTCGCTTGAATCAAGAAGTGAAGTACGTTTCTTGTCTTCTTCTTTTTCTTTTCGTGAATTTTAATACGTTTGCTTTCAAATTGATAAAAATGAAATATATTATCTACGTCTGCTATCCCAATGAATCAGGGCACTACGACAATGATTTATAGAGTTCGGGTGAACAGAGTCTATTGTATTGCATTACATTCTGTATTCCTGATTGTAAGACTCCCAAGTGTCTTAATTGCTACTGCGACCTCGCGACCCACCATAACTGCAGTTAGTCATACTCGTTTGCTTCTGCCAGCTGACGGAAAACCTTGAAGTGGACGGTGTTGTTTTCTTCGAATGCGTTCGTTTGCTGGCTAGGTTAGGAGTACTCGCTGCAGAGCGATGTGGAATGCTGTAGCGAGGTTATGGCTCGACCGATCTACTAGGAGATTGAGGTATGCGCTCCGGCGGGTATTCTTCCTGGAACAATGAATAGAAGGAAGCCAATGGTCAGTCGATTAATCGAATTTCACTAGGGATATTATATGTCTTTCTAATTTCATCTTTCTTTTGTAGTATTTCCTATCGATCAAAGCAACTTAATCTCCCGTAGGTTATTACAGGATAGGCAAAATAAAACTGGCCCGGAAAAGAGTGGTTATCCTGACAGGGAATTGACCCTTGTTAATGAACGGAAGAACTGCCCTTTACAGAAAATGCTGGAAATGGCCACTGGTTACGTCGATGCAACAACCGGTTGCTGTCACATGTCTGCGCATACTCATCTCCCGCTTGCTCTGTCCCGTGTCATTTCGTTTGTGTGAGTGAGAGATGCAGACATGTATAGTGACGTGCAAACTTAAGGGTCAGGTGTACTAAAAAAACCCTCACACTGGAAGAGCTACAGCAGAACATTGAAAAGGCTATTGCTGCTATCCCTCAAGCAGAGCTGCAACGCGTGTCTCACAGTTTGATAAATCGAGCACAGCGCTGCATCGACGTCAATAGTCGCCACTTCCAGCATTTTTTTGTGATGGGCAGTTCTCCTGTTAATTCCGTGCCAGTCTCATAAATATTTTCCGGGACAATTTTATTTTGTCGATCCTGTACTTCTATGTCGTGGAAATGAATTAGTGCCAGATATGCATCTTTAATTTTGCATCGTATCTACACTTTAGTTTCAATTTAACTATTTTTCAACAATTGCTTTTACGAAAATTTATCTTAATTTAAAACAAAATTAACATTTTGATATGGATTTCAACATCTTGAATCGTAAATACATCTTACAGAAATATATCAATAATCGCCAATACAAATTGTTTAAATCAAACAAATTAAAGAAATTTGATGGGTATGAAATAAATTCTTGGAGACTGAATTGAAACCGTTTCAATCTGCTTTTACCCCATGTTTTGGAAACAGTTCTTACAACTGCGCTTAATTTTATTACGATGAATACATTGAAAAAATATCTGGAGTTGTGATGGGGAGTCATAGCGAAAACATCCAAATGTCTTCATATGCTCTCTTCTACTTCTCTTGCATTGTATGAGCAAGCACTAGCTTTTATTCGTACTAATCAGATTCAGTCGTAAAGTTCCGAACCACAGAAGTTGGTTGCAGTGATGAGGGGATGGAGGGAGGATGGACTTTTGAAGAGGGATGGGTAGTGGGCGGCAGGTGGAGTATTAATATGTAAATAGCGAAGAAACGCGCTTGCTCTCTCGCGCGCGCTATACCGCCGCCGCCGCCACCGCCTGTTGGTCCGTTGCGTTCGGAGCTCCTCTCGACGTCTGCGGCGCGGCGCGACTGACGCCTTCTCTTGACTGAAGGCTTATTTCCTCTTTGGTCGGCGGCGCGGTACGGCGCCAACATCACAGCTCGGACGCGTGCGATCTGTGGACGGACGACGTCAGGCTCCGTGGAGGAGAGTTCATTTGCGATGGGAGTAGTGCTTTATGGATCGAGGCATCATCATCATAACTTGGTGGAATACATTTTTATTTTGTATTTGATACATGGAATATATTGCCTAATTTTGTATTTACGAAATTAAATAAGCATAGAACTGAAAAAATTGTGGTTAAGTATTATCTCTCTCGAAGATATAATGAGAAAGTATTGTGTTCACGATCTCTTTTTGAAACATAGCTCTGATCAGCATGTGATAGTATGTTAGATTATGAAGCATAGAACACTTATGTTAAAAAAATATTTTTTGTGAACCTCCGATAGAAACTCGCCTTTATCTTTGTACTCTCATTTGATGAAGAAAGAGTAGCACTTTTAATGTTTATAATTTAATTTTGGAAGAAGTCTGGGGATAAAATGTCCGCTTTCGCAGATAATTTCTGGTATGATTTTCAAGACATTGTTTCTAAAATGTTTTTAAATATCTTTTAAAAACTTTTCAAAGTTCTAATAAACAAATAATAAATAAATTAAATAAAGAACATGTTCCAAAACTAACACGTCATTCTTGCTGTTCCTCAGCATTATAACTGCGATGAATCTTCCTCAGATACGTTTTATGTATCACAAACATTCCGATAGTAAAATGAGAACAATTTATCTTTCAAATTCAGTATTTTCATACGTCATACACCCTCAAAATTATTTCCACGAATTTCGAGGTAAAGTTATTCTGAAATTACGAAAGAAACCAGTGTTACGCTTTTCAAAATTTAATTCAGGATGTTTGATATGCTTTGCGGTTAGTTAATGGTAATGGAAGGAAAAGAAAACAAAATAAAAAATTCGAAGTCCTTTTTTGTATGTTTCCAACGAGTACAATGCAAGTTTGAGAGTATTTGAGTGAATGGAAACGCAGACTAATTAATCCTATCATATCTTCGTAATTTCATTCATTTTTGTTTCTTCGGGAGACCGTAGTGCATGAAATTCTGAATCGAAGGTCAAGGTCAGGCTAGCAATCAATCCGAGGGGTAATTTTCTTCTCGTGCCTTTAATCTCTTCGCTTGTGGAAATTCTGCGGCCTCTCTTTCTGTATCTCCCCTCCTCTTGCCAACTGTTCCCTCCGTTCCCCTCACCCCCTCTTCGCACGAGACACTCAATCCTATCTCCTCCCTTCACCGGCGCACCTCCCCGCCGTCGTCTTTGTTTCCCCGTCTCTTGCCCGAGAATTGAATATTTGAGTTGATGTGGACAGCAGATAAGTGACGGTAAGGTTTTGGATGCCGCATAATCCGTCTCCCTCTTTCTTCAACCCTGTCTTCTTCTCCTCCTCCTCCTTCTCTCCTCCCCCGCACCGATCGTTTTATTTCTCCGCGAGTGTCGGCCGCGGTTATTACAGCAAGGTCGGCCGGTTCGTGTGCGGGAAGTTTTCCCTTTTAATAAGCCATCGCCTCTCGAAAACTCGCGCCGCCCCCGCCCCCGCGTGCCGCCCCCGCACACTGCCAGCCGTCAGCGCTCGCGGCGTTCACTGCGTGGCAGCGTCGCGCCTCCCACCCCCACCGCCGTGACTTACGGAACGCACTATGCATAAATATCATGTTGCAATAATTATGTGCTATAAACGCCCATAAAAATGACATGTACTCGTAAGTCTCCCAATTATAAACGTTGCGGCAACACAGCGAGAGCTGCGATGAGCCCCGATCATTTTATGGGACTGTTGTCGGGCGGGCGATGGTGGTGTGGTGCCGCCGGCGGGCGAGTGGGAAGAGGGTGGGGGAGCTGTGCTCTGGCCTGTGTGCCTCCCTCTCACCGCGCCGGCCGTGCGGCCGACCGACCGACCGTCGGAGATGGTATCAGCACCGTCGTGGATGGCTGAGGAGCGATGGCGGTGGCGGCGACGCGTGGCCCCAGGGCTCGCGGCTGCTCTACTCCCTCTCCACCCCTTACCTCCCACCCTCCTCTACCCCACCGCCACCGCGTGGGTCAAAGTAGCAGCGCGAGTGCTCGACGCCCGAATTCTTGTACCCCCTCCCCCCTTGCCCCACTGGACATCGCGATGGCGGGCGTCCGTCCGACAGGCGACTCTCCTCCCCCCTCACCCGATGCGGATATGCTCTCTCTTCTCCTGACGCGGCCTCCGGTGATGCACCCCACCGCCTCATCCCCCTGCGCCGCCTCACCAGCAACTGCTGCAGCCACGGCGCAGACACGCGCCCTATTGGCGCTCACATGGAATCATGGGATGAACGCAATGCTGACAGTACTCTCGCTCATCTAACATATTCACTTCTCCGTTTCATTTATTAATCATAATTTTGGTGGCTACGAAGCCTTCCCACTTTTGTAAGTCCTTCACGTCAAAGAAAATTTCGGGGATTTATTTTTTAGAATAGTTTTTGGGTGTATATGGTTAACGATAGCAACATTTATTTCTTTGGTAGGTGATTATGTTCATTTTCCAACACAGTACTGATATAATAGCTGATAGGTTTTGGGTTGGATTCGTTGAAAGGTGAAATATGTCTGGAAAACAATTACTGCATTAATACTTATTCTAACGTATGTTTAGTGTCGAATTTTAAAAAATAATTATGACGAACGAATCTCGCTAACTAACTACTTCGTGTTATTTTCTGTTTTAATACTCTTTTAACTTTTAACTTTTGCATTTACTTCTACTTTCATTGGTTACAACAGTAAATGATCTCAAGGTTGTTAGAGATGTATATGTTTAAACCATCAAAACAAGATGTTTTCTTGATTTAAACCATCGTTTTGCTTGTATATTCCTTCTAAAATAGTTAATGCTAAGTATATTACGAGTTTACGATATATTTAAAACGATAATTATATCTTTAATTAATTTTATTATCTCTTGGTCTTGATTACTACCTTCAAGTCTTATTTTCATTTATGCCCAATTTAAATGAATAAAGCGCAGTGGTTGTTTTTATTCTAACAGTATACTCGATCTTATCCTCCGCAGATAGTAAAAGCAGGAAACTAATATTGACATAAGAAAATCAATGATGAAATATTTACTAGATTGAATGACGTGCAATGAATTTAGCATAACAGATATTATCCCAATAGGTACGAGTATGCTCTTCAGCTATTTTCGCGCTCCACGCCATTTTCGCTCGGAACAAAGCCATCATAAAAATAAAGCAAACCTCAAATCGTGAATGCATTTTTGTAATCTAATGTGTTAGCGAGATACAATCACTCCAATTTCACTGGAGATCCTATGGTTTTCACGCACTCAAGAATCACAACTTCTCCTCGCAACCTGTACTTAAACTTAAACGCCGCGTCCGTCAGCCGCTCTCAATGGCGCATGACAGCCCTGAGACGAACGCGGATGACCTCACGCCAAATAGTGTATCGCTGTGTGGTCGAAAGCCACACTTTGGGAGGACGGACTGCCCCGGGGCACAGCGGTAGAGGACCCAGGAAGACGCGTGCGAGGATTTGGAGAAAGATGGGTGTGGATTCATGCCATTCTACCTTCATCAACCAGTCCTCATCTTCCTCTTACCATTATTTAACATGTTCGTGGAACGTCTGCTATTATTATACCAATGACGCGACCTTATTCCAGCAGACAATATTTTATTATTTATGGAAAATTAATTATATAATACTTATCACAAATTGTCTACATACATGTAAATGCTTGTTGCCATAGATATTCATACAGAATCCCTTAAATTGCGGTGAAACCTCACCGCCAGGTAACAGATTAATTATGTTATGTTGAATGAAAATGGGAGATGAGACCGAGATTCAAACTTGTCATCCATGTTCATTCAATATAACATAATTAGTCATTGATTTGCTTTTAAAATGTCACAATTTACAGTTTACACTAAAAAATAATATGTTTTATTTAATCTTGGTTGAATACATGATTTTCATGGTTGTACTAAGAACTAGAAGCTTGACTGATCCTCTTTTACATCGAGTTAAGAAAGTCAAAAGAGTTCACATCCAAGTGTTGCTGCACATTACAAAGAGCGTTGTTTTCATTCAATCCAAGATCAGTGGAGTAAATCGAAATCTAAAATAAAAATTAAAGTTATCAAGCTAGGACATACTTGAGAAATGTCATAAGATTTGATAAAAGGCGCGAATTAATATACACCAGAACTACGTTTAACCAAATCTCCAGTTATTCAATAAATGCTTTAGTTTGTGTTACATTTTGAAAATTTCGATTAGTATACTCATCTTTGGATTAAATTTCGCTATTATTAATAAAAAATTGAATAGATAAGTGTACTGATGACCGAGTAGTAAATTATAGGGTCACAAATAAAATTATTGAATTAGGCTATAATTGGAATTATTTGTCGGTGTAATAACTTTTGTTTCATTACTACATGCGAAATTGTACAATGTTGCCTCATTTTGTGTTTCATTTTTTAATGTATTTTTTTAAGGAATAAATGAAAATAGAAGTGAGAGTACTACATATTTTGTTAACACTTGTTTCACTCTGTCTCCGCGACGAAAACTTTTCCCGCATCACTAAGCTAATCGTCTCCGGAATTGTGGATTGTTATTTCTGACGTGGAATCCTGTGTGTGATGAAAACAATTGGAACTATAAATCAGGGAAGTATTGTCGATGTAAGAGAGTGGGGAACACTTGGATGAATGAAGGGAAAGCGTACACGAAAGAGTGTGGCCTTCAAAGAAAAATACCTTCGGAAATAGCGAAGCGGTTGCTAAGCGCTTGAAGAGAAGAGGAGGGGGTTGATCGATTGGGAAGTGATGGGATGGTTGGAGAGGGAAGGGGAGGGTTAGTGGAGGAGGTGGTCATGTAAGAAATCGACGATGATGCTAAGAAGATCAAGTACTGAACAGCGTAACCTATTGTTTGTGCAAGTGGCTGTTAAGGGCTTGCGTCGTCGGCACAATCATTTTCTTATTTCGGTTCAAAACGTTTTGCCACATGATCTGCGTTGTCAGGCGACTCTTCTGCCTTTGGCGCTCGAGAAAACACAAAAATCGATTGATGGATGAGGTCTATGAATCGAATTGACCTATACGGAGAAGTAGATGAAACTAAATATTACAATTATTTTATGGCAGCTCTCCTACATTCTCTTGGTCTTTTTCTTCTTCAACTCTATTCATTCACTTCTTATGAGTACTTTTTCTAGCTATGATTCTAAATCAATTTATGAATGGGATTGATGAATCGAATCAAAATTGACCGACACGAGAGGTGAATTTGAGCAAAAATACTTTGGCTACGGATCTACTGTTATAATTATTTTACACCTTTCTTCATCAATTAGATCGTTTTCTATTCCTTCCTTATCTATGTTATACACTTCTTTTCTAGTTCCTGTGAGTGAACACGCTGCGGCATGGCCGTGAGGGCTAGTCTTGATAACTGAAGTATACCGATTCGGGTATTGGTGCTACCCAATCCGAGGAAAAATTAAGATGGGTCAGAATCAAATTATTCCTTAGAAATTTTCAAATCGATTAAAAAGAATCATGTTATCCACAAAAATCAATGAATATCTTACCGTCTAAAACTTCAGCGGGATAAGTCTGATGGGAGGGTGTATTGTTTGCCTATAGTAAAGCTCTTTCTTTTTTCTAAGTATTGTTAAAAGAAATTAATATTTTTACTTCCTAGAAAAATGTTTTTTTAATTACTCTTATTTAATCGACGTAGGGTATCTTATTAATACGAGCAATAATTGATATTTCTGAAATGAATGTTCGTTCAATTTGGTAGTTTACAGTTGCATGAGTGTAGAAAACTATTAAATACACAGGAGTAAACGTTTGTAATATTTAAAAATTGTATTTACATCGGGTACACGTATCTGACACGTGCGTGTTCTATTCGCTACACAACGTCCAGCATTTCATCTCCCTTGTGTATTTCACCTCGAGTGGGTAGAAAATATGTGTTCAAAGCGGATAAAGCACCTTCGTGAAGTGCTAATTCAGCGCGTTGTGAAAGCTGTTATCGACGCTCTGTGATGGATTGATCTCAGGTGTGTTGTACCGCCCCCGAGGCAACGCCGCTCCGCTCTGAAACCCCCACCCCAGCCTGTGCCGCAACCCCTGCGCGGTCCACGCCAAACGCCGACGCGGATTGGGTTGTCGACGCTGACGCTTTATGCTGCACCGCAAATGAAAATATATAATTTCCCTCCGCGGCGGCGTGGCGCGGCGCCCTGATGGCGTCACCAGCTTAAGGTGCGAGATGTTAAGGCAGGATTGGAAAATTACGGTGTGCGAATACGGACTCTTTAGATGGATACTTGTAGCACGATGCAGGGATAAACGCTCGTAACGTAACCACAAATGTAGGGTGTCGATGAAATTCTTCATGATAACGTCTGTATATCCAGCGATGAAAGTAATAAAATACACGACCCTATTTAACGGACACATCATATATTTCACCAATTATTTAAGACATTACAACGTATCATTCTTGAGTCATCGTTAGGAAAAATGTACATTAAAATATGAAAATAGCATGTGAGTCACAAAGTCAGGAGTGTAGGAACTCTCACAAACACATATAACAGATACGTTAAACAAGGAGTATATACATGTCAAAGAATTTTTGTAAAACCAAGCTAAACAAAACACATACCTCTCAATCAAACATTAAGTTGTAATCTAAAGGAAGTTTTCAGTAACTGACTTAGAAGCCAAAGTGACTGACTCACATGTTATTTTAATATTTTAATGTAAATTTTACATGATGACTCATATCAGGGTCGAAACGTAGTAATGTCTTAATTAATTGGTGAAATGCATGATGTATGTGTTAAATAGGGTCGTGTATTTTATTATTATCTATGGAATTGACAACTCATGTGTTTTGTTTATTTTTGTTTACTCTGTGAAACAGAGACTCTTATTCCGGGTTTGTTTTACAATGCACACCTGAATGGACGATTTTCCAATTTCATTTTTGATAAATTTGAATGATTAATCGATATATACTCTCGGGCTGTAATTATTTTATGACCACACCTGCGTTTCAACAATACCAAATTGAGAATGCACACTCAATTTCATTACTCACTTTGTTGCAACAGTTTTAGATACACTCGTTATTCAGATTGCCCCCGGTTTTTAATAACTTTAGCAGAAGTCATTTTTATCAGTGCAGCTTACAGCTCTCGGTTGCTAATCAATATTTGCTTCACTAGTAGATAATAATCGATATAGTGGATACTGAAAAAAGAATGAGATGAAGAATTCTGTTGGTAAGAAGAGAAAAATCGTGCATTTAATATAAAAAAGAGATGTAAAAACTATTATTGTCATAATATAAGGGAAACTTGAGCATCATTAAATCTGTCATCTAATTGTAACTGAAATGCAAATCAAATGAGAAAAAGGGATAATAGTGAAACCGGTCAACGAAGATTCGCGTATATAAGCGTGTGGGCTACCTAACATTCATATACGTGCAAGGCCTGCTAGCGCACACTTCGATAACATGTGCGATCCATCCCAAGTATGAACGTATACGTTGTACACCAATAAAAAAAAATCTTAATCAGACGTGAGAGAATAGAGTAATACTTTTCAATTATAATCGTTGTGATCCTTATTGTTCCGATGTCTTAGAATATATTTTTATTCTGTTCACCAAAGTTTCACTTCTTGGTTCTTTAATCCATATTACGAAGCAAGTCAACTCTACAAAAACTAAGCGACCGTAAGATCAGGACAAACAAGGAAGATCGAGGGAAAAAAGAATTCTTCGTTTCTTCTTTTCCGTCCTCTAGTGGAATGATTCGAGTAATGAAAACATTTCCACGAAGACAAAACCAAGTCAAATGATACTTTGTGCAAATGCATGCTGATTTGAGCGCTACGTGGTAATTAGTAGACGATCAACTCTGAATAACATTGAACCAGTTGCTGACTTCTTGTCGCGCCGCCGTCTCTCTCTTGAGACGCAGCTCCTCCAAAAAAACGTGGAGATGTGAAAAGAACCAAAGAGGAAAACCTGCAAAAGGAAGAAGAGGGGAGGGATGGGATGGGGTGGAATTGAAGAGGGGAGGGAATGGGATATGCTCAAAGACGTGAGCACCGCCGTTGCCGCTGAAGTGACGAGCGGTGACGGAGGAACGCGCGTGCCTCTTCTTACATCCGCTGCCGACGCGACGCGCTGATCGTATGCGACAGAACGAAACATTCAAGATGGCGCTAACGATCTACCGCGGTGTTTCTTTTTGTGTGAGTAAAGTGTATTGCGAAACCAGAAAAAAAATTCCGCGATTTCATCCTGCTCCGGGTTTTTCTCCGGTTTTTTTCTTTCTTTTCTTTATAGAGACTCGCTAGACTCTTGTCTTGGGTCTATTGAGATAATAAATCTCGAATTTAGTGTTATTTTAATAGTTACGTTCTATAAACAATATTTTCCGAATAATTTATAGTTTGATAATAATACGTACTTCTGAAATTACATATTTGTGTTTTATTAAATACAAGTTTTTTGGTATTATGTTAATATAATAACACGTACCAAACAATTTTTATTCTTAGGAGTATGCTGAAATGTTAAATCCGGCTCTGCCTTAGGATCCTTGATCGGAATTGATGGGATGGTCCCTTGCTTGCTTCCAGGGAATAAATTAGTTTATTGTCCTCCAAGTGGTCATACGCTGTTGTAACTGCTTTTTTGACAGTAAATTTATTATTATTTACAAATTAATTTATTTCTGTATCATTGCATATTTATAATTTAATTTATTTTTACACCATATGAATATGATTGACTGGCGTTCGAAGACCCCAATATTCAAAGCGTCACGTGAGTAATCATTGCTGTGTTAGTTAATGTTCCAAATCTGTCGAAAAAGAAAAGGACGAACTGCAAAGAATTTGTGGAGGGGTGGCTCTCAGGGTTATATTAATACATTAATCTCCGCTGTATTTTTTGATAATGGTTGTTGACTTCCTGGAATCTATTGTTTTTTTACGCCACATAAAATTCGAAAGGAAATATAATTCATTACAGGGTATCACTGAAATATTTTATAATCGAATTCGAAAATCAACGTTAGCAGGAGCAGGAAAAACCGGGTTCCATTTCTGACTCATCTCCTTTCTCACCTGGCCAGACTGAAAAGAAATATATAGTTAAAATTGATGTTACATGACACTGTTCTTTAACACATACATCATTTTTTTCCTTTTTCACATACTTATAATCACAAACTTCTTTTCTATCAATATGCCATCTATGATGTCTTTCAACGCATCTTTAATTTTCCAAATACTCTCTACGTATTATTGAAAATATTTGAATTTCGTTCCACTATCTATCAATCTATTTAGTATTTCCTCGCCCTTCATTAGTTTAATATAATGTGCCCACTCTGCACTATAGAGGACACAATCCCATAGTGGATGATCAATAGTACATATCCACAGACACATTCACTACTTTTTATTATCTTAAATCTTTCGTGATAGGAGTTTAGATCATCATGTCATGTGAATGCTCGAATCATTTACGGGTGTGAACGAGTTCGTGTGTTGGTAATTTCCGGTCATGTGTAAATGGCGACAAGCCGGGAATCGAACAGGGGACTCTGTAAAGCGAGCGGGTGGTGTAGTGGTTAACACCCCTGCGATCAAAGCAGGTGTTCTGGGTTCGATTCTCGGCTGGTCACCATTTTTACCTGACCGAAAGTAATCACATATCTTCTCTATGAGTAGGTGCACGGATGGAATATATCTTGTTTCGCGAATTTAGCATTTTTTAAAAATAAACGTATAAGATCGTTTGCCTTTGGGACTGTGTTGTTGTCATAAGCTTGCCCTAATTCCACAGATCCTCCCCCATCCTCACACAGTCGATTCGCCGCGTCGCCATTAGCGCATGCGCACTCGGGGAGTGAACGCCAGTCGTCAAAGCGCGTGCACGTGTGCGTCGAGGCGAACGCTCATCGCCATGCCATGTGCGTCTCGTAAGCGCACGCGTCACCGTCGCCGTAACTCTCACGCACGCATGCGCGCGCGTGCGCACTGAATGCGCGTCGCGCGGAGTGGTCGCGGTTGACGAGATGAAGGAGGAGAAGGAAGAAGAGGAAGAAGAGGAAGAAGAGGAAGAAGAGGAAGAAGAGGAAGAAGAACAGAAGTAACAAGCGGCCGAGGCGGTGGCGGCGACGTCTTCGTGTGGCTATTGTCTTCGGTCGCCATAGTGATCGCTGGCGGAGGCAGTAGCGACATCATTGCTTACTTAATCCTTTCTGCGAAATGGGTGTGCGCGCTCGGTGGCTTACATCGCCTTCAAGGGTTTGAAGCAAATTGCAAGTACACTCTCGATATTATTGGAAGATGAAGTCTTTTTAATTGGACGTCTCGGATTATGGAAGCTTGGATGTAAAGAAAGGGTTTCCCTATTGCTTTCTTATTGGTCCATACAGTCTTAACACAGAATTGTCAGGAAAAGTTTCAGAAGTTTAGCTCATAGTCTTCACAGAGATACGTGTGAATAACCTTAACTAAAGGAACCAGAACGGAGAAATTGAAAGAAGAAAATCATTCTGTATGACGCGTACGTGTAAATTCAAAAGTCACTCAATAAAAGTAAGATGATATAAAAAGTATGTTTTGCCCCGAGATAGATTGATTCATTCTTCCCGCAATGTTTATAATTTAGAAAGTGAATAAGACCTCTAAAATCTCCTATGCAAACAAACAAATATCATAACTGTTCACGAATGGAATGTGGATTTCACTAAAGGCGATATAACTATATGAATAAAAATCATTATTTTGTACAACTTTTTTTCTGTGATATGTGAAGAATATTGGTGTAATAGATAGAATATAATCATAAATAATGAAAATGAAGAAAAAATATTCTTAGGTAACTGACGAAAATAAGTTGTTTTTTGCGTAAACAATACATTCAAAAATAACTGATAAATATTTAATCGAAAATATTACTTCTCACGAAGATATTTTTGAAATATCACTCACCTGTAGGAGGAAAATGGCGATTCAGTTATTTAAGTTTAAGTACTTAGCTGTGTCTGAATAGAAATACGAGAGATACAATAATTCTCCTATAATCATTTTTCTTAAAAACTCGAGGAAACTTCTGATATTAAAAACCTTCATAAATCTTATTTTATTTGAGAACATTGAACTTCACCCTTGTGGGATTCAAATCCTGGATTCGAAAATTATGTTTGCAGATAAATGGGATGCATTGTGTTTAACCCCCTTTGCGAATACTTCAGGAGACCCTGGTTTGAGCCGTGATGCCATTTTCGTATGTCAGAAATAACTACATCTCTTCCTTGATGTGTTTACTCATAAAATATTTGAAGAAATGTATTTGGAGTAGCGCATGAATTCATATGTTGTAGGTTGCTATTTTCCTCTAAGCGTCGAAGTAGAATGTTATGTGACAGTCTTAGTTCGTTAATTTTAAAAGCGTGTGTAAAAATATAATATTTTGGTAGTGGGTGGATTCAAATATTTTAGTTAGCCCTTTTGCTCCTAGCGTAGAAGTCGAATGTGTCCGTCTTATTCCGTTGTACCCTTCCATACGTTCTACATTTTCATTTATTTATAACCAGGAGGTTACCTTGTCTTTCGACAATGTCATTACAAGAATAGTATTTATACGATCTCGCCTTAATTCCTAATTTTCTTGTGCTCATATATTCTATTGATTCATTCTTCCACATGTTAATCCCTTGAAACTCCAGGATAAATGAATTAATGTAATGTTACGTCGTTAGGACTGAGTGTACGGGCATGTTATGTTTCTGCAGTGTTATGCGTGGGAAGAGGATACTGTACCTGAGCCATGATGCCTGAGCACGTGCCATGGGTGTAGCCTCGCGGCTAATGCTCTTGAACAACCGCGGAGGGGTGGAGGGGGTTCAGCAGTGTCTGATCTGCGTCTAGGCCAACGTCTCCCCCCCCCCCCCCCTCAACCCTCCTCACCACAGCCGCGCCTACAAAACTCGGGGAAATGATGTCTAGTTACATGACTGAGAGAAAATGGATGTAGTACTGGACCACCATTAAAAAACAATCTTGCCCTACAGTGTTGTGTTAACTTGAAGAATGCAACGCGCCAGAATTGCATTCACATTAACTTTCTCGGAGTACATTATTATGGCCCTACTTTTCAAGGACGTTGTGATGACTTTTTCTGGTCTCCCTCTCGCTCCTGCACCTCCCCCGCGGTGAGGATGCTGGGCATGGGAGCGGTCCAGAGGCGGCGACGACGGTGTTATTCATGGCGGGGCCGCTGAGGGACGGTAAACGGTGTCGGCAAAGCACAGTCTCACGATGTTGAACTTCACTAGTCTTCCGCCAAAATGTAGCAAATCCTATACACCTCTTCTTATGCCGCGTTATAATCCCGTAGAGAGGGGTGTTTTTAGAGTACTGCCAATCCAAAGGTTCTGAATCGGTTATTAGGTATGGATGCTTATGAGGTCATTATCCATCATCCTGCAAATATCTATGTCACCATTGCTGTAAATGCGGTCATATTCGCAAGCATTGATTTTTTTTTTGCCAGTAATGTTACATCATCTAAATGATTAGCTTCACACCACCTACGGTATTACTATTACCCTCTCAAAAGTTCTTGAATGGGTATTTCATCCACGGCGTTCACTATAATATCTCCAGTGTGTTTCTATTCTCCTTACCATTACTTGCTTTTATGGTCATTACAAGGGAATGCCATTGTTGAATATCATTTACTTCCTGATGTGCAACTCAAAACCATGCTTTACCGAGGGGTAATATCGCTTACTTGCTTGTTAGCAGAAGATTGTCCAATCATTGTACATTGAGGAACTAATGGTAGCAATGATTCCTTCAAAGTATTCTGAATAACATCAAGATAAATAATTTTTTAATACCAAATTTTATTTCATACTCAGTGTTATTTTCGTAAGTGCTCAATGATTTTGAAATTGTACATTTTGTTGTGTCTGAAAGGCAAAGGGAAATAAACTCCGATGTATATTGTAATTTTTCTTAGCGGTTATCGTTATGTTACTAAATTATCAACAACAATAATGTATTTTAGTATTTATAATTTCTTACAACGATTCTTGCTATATTTCTATTATTTTTGAGTTAGTCTTATGACAACCATCTGTTGATACGAAACTTTTTTTGAGATACAATATACATTACATGACATAATTTTTGTATTTGGTTTTGAATATCTGCTTTTCCCAAACCATATTGTAACATTTTAAATTATAGATTGTCCTTAGAACGTGAAAAGACGTAATATATAATATTAAAATGAAGAATACTTAAATGTATGTCGTTTTATTCGTTCAAATCTATATTTCGTCGGTTATTTTTATGTAGGATATGACTTATATTAAGTCACTTTCAAATAGTCTTTAATGAACTACTTGACAGAGAAGGTTGAACTGACAACCTTCCAGAATATTTTAAATTTTAATGTGATATGTAACTGAAATGTAACTAGTTTTAGTGTGATTTATGAGATTTTAGTGTGATATGTAACTGATTATCTTCATACAATCCAAGCCCTGATGAAGAGTTCAATACACCTTGAAACGTTGGCAATCTAACAACCAAATGTAGTAAAGGAAGAATTGAGAACCAATAATCCTGCACTAGTAATGATTGTCAATAATTAAGACATACAGTACAATGAAGAAGTTGTTTACTTATATTAAATCTGCTATCTGTCACAAAAGCTAAGCATTTTCTCGACTGTGACATTGATGTTTTGGTTCTTTATGTTTCTTGAGAATCGAGAAGTCACGAAGTATCACTACCGAAACTTCGCAATTTTCAATATCAATAAGACGAACATAGAAAATCAGTTGTTCAGTGATCAATAAACAGTCGACAGTAAATAGCAGATTCAAATTCTAAAATTAAAGAAAATTATGCCTTTTTATATATTAAAAAAATTAACACATTTTGTTTAACATTGGTTAGGATTAATTTATTAATTTAAGCTCTTTTTATACATAATTGTCTGATTTGTTCTAATCAGAATCTACTTGTTGAAATCATGAAAGAAAAACCGACAAGAAATGCGTAATTATTCTCCGTAATAACTTATAATTTGTTACATTTTCATTTCATACAATAATGCATAAAATCCTCCGTATTATGCATTCTACGAAGTTTAGACCAAGTACCAAAGTTTTAAGAATGCTACGTTAGAGTAGTAAAACTCCTTTTGCTATCCTGTTGTCACATTTATAACGTGTTTTGAACATTTTGGAAGATATGCAGTAATGATTATAATAGCCGTTACATTGGAAAATTTTGATTGGTAACGTGGTATCTCTACGTCAAGAAAGAGAACAGGATATGATTCTGTCTTCCCTGATTGACCATCAGTTCGACAACTCCCAAGTGAAGAAACCTCCATGCTGACGCTGTCTCCTTCTTTTTGGTCCCCGCCCTTGCTGTTGAGAATTCTTCCCTTCCCCTCTCCATCCCCCACTGCAATGCGGAGCGGACGATTTGCCCCGAGGCGCGGCGACTGAAGCTGAGGAACGGGTGACCGATACCATCTCCAGGTCGCAACAGCAGCGTTCACATCACGGGCTTTTGGCTGGAATGCCGCGCGCCCACCCTCGTCCCCTCAACCCCCTTGCCCATCATCACACTCACTCTCCCTTACCCCTCACACCTATTTCTCACCCACACTCGTCCTCGCACCTCATCCTTAACTCTCCCCCATCATCACCTCTAATCTGTCCTTGCCTCTCTACCCTTTCTCGTTTCTCATTCTTCACCGATCCTCACCCCTCATACGTCCTCGACTTATTCATCCTCACCTCTCACCCATTACCGACCCTCAACCATCCTCGGCACTCACCCCGTCACATTCACCCTTGTCCCATTCTCCCCGTCTTTGGTGGCAGTGGAGATGCCTAACTGAGCAATCATCGGGATTCAGAGACGTTTTTAATGTTTTTAATAAATTCCACACTTTTAATGAATGTTTGCCCTTGGGGAACTGTGATGCTTCACTTGATTTTGGGATACTGTGATTTTTTGCTAGCGCATTTTTAAGTCTTAAGAGTCAGTCTGGACGTTAGGGTATGAATAAAGTTCTGTCATGACCCCGTTTAAATTTGAATCCTATTCACTAAGAAATCCTAATTATGTTCTTCAGAAATAACGCACGAAATACGAGATGCGAGCATACTCACGAAAATGATCAATTTCGGTGAGCGACGTAGAATTAGAAAATGTAACAAAAATTTCTCTGTTAAAAGTTAATAAACTTCAAGAATACTATTATTTCGCCATGAAAAAGAATTAAGGAGTGAACGGTGGATTTAATTTAGTTAAGATTAACTTATCTGGTTCGCGTTTTAATCATTTGTTAAATACAAAAATTGTTTATAAACTTGTGAAACAGTAGTTTACATGTTGGGATGGTATTACATTGATGGGATGGTCCCTTGCTTGCTTCCAGAGAGTGAATTAGTTTATCATCCTCCACGCGATCATACGAGGTTTGTACTGTTTTTATTTTTGACAATAAATATATTTGTATTTATTTGTATGTATAGTTTACACGTGTAAATAAAATCCTTGCATGTTCTCCAACGTTCCTTTTTTACCTCATCAATGATCTCCACATCCATTCAGCTTATATTACGTGACGTGTATGTAAAATTTTCTCAGGTAACACATTAATCTTTTTCAGATTTTGACACTTCTTTCTGTTGATATAAGTGTTTAACGAAAACATATGAACCTCTTGAGACGACTGATTCCTCACACAGATCTGTATACGTGTAATAAAGTTTATTTATTGTGTATTGGAAGGCTAACATGCTCACATGGTATAACTCGCGGAAATATGTATCGTTAGCTTATAAATACATTTAATTCATTCTTTATTTATGGCGTAATGTTACGACAATGTTATTTGAATCAGTAAATAAAATGAACAAGTGCTTTCCATCTAAATGAAATAATTTATACTTTAAGAACTTTAGTTGTATTTAATTTCTCTTTGTTGAGATTGGGGAATAAATAAAAAAGGCTATTCGGATTCGTACATTTACAAATTCTCTGTTGACGTGGAACCTATTCTGGTTACTCGCTCTTCATAGTTAAGTATGAGACATGGATAATTTATTATTTTATTTTTACAATTGATAGGGTTTTAAATAAATCTCTGCGTAAACAAGATAATTTCAAGACGTCCGTTTTTGTAGCACATGCATAATGGAATGTTGCTGAAATCTACGAAGCCCTTTCCTGCTGGAGTCCTTACATCATAATTTAATATTCTCCAGCGTTTCTCAATTATTGACCGAAGTACAAGGTAGAGCATCTGCATGACATTTACTACTCGCTACAGAGTACAGCAGCATACCTCTTCGTCTCGGGAAATAATAAAATGGTAAACCTTAAAAATTATCCTTAAAGAAGATGAACTTGAAACGCCCTCGAGACCATGGAACGAGTTCCTTTTGTTGGCGGAAAGTATCGTTAATCCTTAGGCAAGTCTTTGACGTTGACATATCCCGCCTCCCTTATTGCCACCGCTTCTACTTTGTTTTCCCATATCCCCATCCTCGCCCCCACTGCACCGCCTATGCCTGCAACCTTATCCTTCGCTCGTTGCGCTCACACTCCGCTGTTGTAACGACTCCGCCCCCCCCTTTCCCCCCCCCTCCTCATATGTGGCCACCCCGTCACCCGCTCCCGATGTCTCGGCTGCGTCGCTCCGGGGCTCCTGCACCTCAGCAATTAATGCCACTCTCCTCCTCGACTCCGACGGCTGCACCAACAGCTTCCCTCCACGAAATTCATACGGTCGCTACCTTTTTGATGCGACGCCGCGCCGTCGGCAGACGTTCCTAAATTTTGCGAATAGGCGAGCGACCCCCTCCCTTTTTTATTCTTTTAAATGCAAAACTAATGATGTAATGTTTTTGAAATGCATAGATTTCAGATTAGTCTTGCGGCGGGGAATGTGTGCGCGTTGCAGCCGCTCGGCCGCCGTGACGTTTATGGGCCGAACGTCCGGACGCGGCTTGGAACCTTCCTCCTCCGACTTTTATTTGAAGAAAGTCGCCCGGCCGTCGGGCCCCCGATGGCCTCCCCGTTCCCCTGGAGCGTCGCCCGCCCCCGCCCCCGCCCCCGCCAACAGCGGGGCGAAATAGCTCGTAAAGTACGTAACAGCTTGTACGAAGCTGCAGAGTGGCGGAGAAAGTAGAGATGGGGCATCGGAGGAGCAGGGGATTGTAGTTGTTGGAGGCTGTGGGAGAGGGAAAGAGAATTCCTTGGGTGGTCATGGGAATATGATTCCATAGTTCAGGGAGCAGAATATCTTGTCATGAAATACTCTCATACCTTTGGTCAGGTGCAAGAGGAAACGAGTTGATTGAATTGATTATTTTGGAGAGACAATATCGTCTGTCTTCTTTCATTTACCTGTTCTTTCTAATTGAAAAATCATACGCTTGAGTGTAGTTAGTTGGAAGTTTCGTTTATTGGCAATGTCTCGAGACTATGAAGAAAGGGTATCTTGCATATTACTGAAATCGGGAATTTACGGATAGATTGACAGGAATGAGTGATGGTTTACCAATGCTCTTACAAAGGAAGGATATATGGGAGACTAGTGGGGAAAATAAACTATTTTCTACTTTACAGCATATCCAACTATTGGTTCTACATGGAAAGTGATGTCAACTGTCAAGTTTTCAAAATAATTTTTAATATATTTGAGTTTATTCTTTTCTACTCGCTGATTAAGAAACTTGATGAATTACCAAATTCCCTGATGAAACAATCATTTAATGGGTTGTCGAAAAAACAAAATGCATTCGACAAGACACACTATTCTTAATTTTGACATAGATTTTTCATAACATATTCGTTGAAAGTTGGTTATCTCAAAATTGTTTTTGAGTTACCACAACACTTCACTCGTACCATAACTCATGAATAATTGTGAAGTAAAAAGGTGAAACCAGTTCAAGTGATGGAACCTGTGATGTAGCGCAACCAAGGTTCACATTGCAGCCGAAGGCACACGCACGTCCAAGAAATACGACAGATACTTCGTCACAAGCAATGGTGATGAAGGTAAGGTTCATGGAAGTGAGCTGGAGATGGCGGTCGTTGGAGACACTCATAGGAAAACGGTGATGGCGTCGCCTATTTCTTACCACAGCCGCGTTAGTTTCTTTCCGAAAAACTGCTCCCGTCTTCTTCTTTTTCTTCTTCTACTGCCTCTTTCTCAATTGATGAGGTTTTCTTTGAAGAATTCTTGGTTTTCACTGTTATTGTGAAGTATTTGACTGTCCGGTTTGTACGTCATAGAATGGAAACCAGCGTTTGCTCTTCCATTCTGCAGCCTTCCTCTGTAGAAATGGCTTGGTCGATGGTTACGACAGAAGTCGGCATTTGTTAAGTTCCCGTAACATAACGTTAACTAGACAGACAAGTATTTCGAGAATTTCTTTATCTTCTTAAAATGAACTATTTTCGCTTTATGAATTAAATCTCTTTCATTGCATACTTGACATCTTTATCGTATGGAATTGTAGATGAAACATCAAACAACGGATGCGGATACCTCAAAGAACATTGCTTTTTCAAGAGATTTGTATGGGTGTTCCCCAAGGAAGTGATTTTAGCATTTCAAATCTATCTGTGTAACTTAATCAGTGTAAGTGTTAAAGAAATCTTATATTTATTAGCGGTATTCAATTTTTTTTAAACACCTGAGGATGGGAATATTCAGAAATTAAACTGACGAAACAATATAGAAGAATGTATAACTCATGACTTGTTTCTGAGTAAAACTCAAAATGACGTCTCTTTTTCATATTCCATGTTTATTTTTTGTGCATTATTTGCTTACCAAATATTGATTATATTATTTAATATTGTTTTTATTATTCTGTTCACATTTTGTGAATTATATATCCGTATTTTCCTTCTTCAAAAGTATGCTAGTGTATCCTTGTTATTTTGTGGGTTTTTTTCTTATGATCAATGGGGCCCATTTTCTTTACAATGACACTCATATGTTGAGTGTCTATTTTTTTGATTGAAATGTTTATTCATCTTCTAAGGGTTTCTATCGTCACATAGTTACTCCGTGAATAAATGCCGTGTACAATAACCGTTCGTGTTTCTCGTTGTGAAATAATCAATAGTCCAATATTCATTCTATGGTCAGATAATTTTCGCTTGTTTGGTTTTTCCTTGGTTCGACTCTCATTGACTTAATACGCATCCTTGCGTCACCGTTCTTTAACCTAACCTCGCTTTTACGACGAGAACTGCGAATTTATTTCGTTGCCGCTCGTGAGTGCAGGCGAAGGAAATGTAAGCTGTACGTCATGTAAACGAGTATCAAAACATGATCGTTGGAAAGAGAGTCCAACCATGAGTATCATTCAACTTGTTCTTGGAGAACCGCTTCAAATGGATAGTGAAAATGGAGAAATATGTGAGTTTTTTTAATTGATATGTACCTTATTAATTTTTCCTCGATATTCATTAGAAAAATATTTATTATTTCCTCCTGTTCAATGAATGTACTTTTTAGTTCTTAAATGTGACTAACCAGGATTCGTTCACAAAAGAAAAAAATCTATTTTTTTATAACAAATTTTTAATTTTTATTAGGTTTTATTCAAGTTATTAGATTACTTTGATGTTTTGAAATGTAGAATTAAAGGTAGTTTTCAACGAATAAACGTTCTTTATTCTACTTCTTGCTACTTGGATGATACTTGAGCCACAGAATAGATGTGGCCAAAATCACGTTTAGGCAGCTGTGACTGCGGTTCATTTTCCATTTCTGTCAATTTATTTTAATCCCTTCGCTCGACAAATTTGTGTAAGATATTGGCAGATTAAGCGACATTGTTTTTCTTACTCCATTTTGTAATATTTGCTTTTCAACTCCATGATTTCTATTGTAAAATAACTCTTTCTTGAGATATGTCCTTCTCGTCGCTTCAAAGCTAGATCGAGACTCATAGTCGACTGCACAACAAATTATGGATTTGCACATTCAGTTCTTGTTCAGAAATTTGTCATATATTTGTAGTCACAATATAATCATTTAATCAATATTATTACTTAACGAATTATAATTAAAAGCAAGTGTTTGATTGTGATTTAATAAAATATTTTCATTTTAAGACATTAGACCTTAAGAAAGAGTTACAATGTTATTTAAATAAAGTTATTCGTTAAATTAACAACTGCAGTTTCATTACTTCTTGGGGAAACAAATATTTGTTTCAATTGAGATTGAGTAAATCGAGTTATTCATAACGAACCGAAACTACGTGTAATTTTATCGCTACTTTAATTCTTTCTTTTACAGCAACATACCCACCATTCGTTCTGGTACTTCATATTAGTTTGTGAACACCAAGAGCGTTTTGTCGTATAAAATATCCAACTCGTCTTAAAAAATATTTGCCATAAAGACATGGAAACGTGAGATAAGGTACTTGTATTTCAAGTAAACAACCTTGAGTTTTTCAAATATTCCATCGTGGTGAGAACGTGAATAATATTCCGAACAACTTTTGATATGACTGCTCACATGTGAAAATGAGACTACTTCCTGGACAGAATTTGCATTTTGAATAATTCGATAGCACATCCATAAATATAACAGTCCTACGCTACGAAGCTGTTGGACTGGCGAGGATACTAACCACTATACTACACTCGCTCCTCCGGTGGCTCAGGCGTTAGTATGCGTGCTCTCTTGCTGCTCGCTCACGGGGCCGGAAAAAATTTGTAGCTTTTCACTCTTCACACAGCTGTGACTACTGAAAAGTGTACCCTCCTTCTTCTATCCACCTCCTACTATTCCTAGTATAACAAACTCTTAATATTACTAACTACATGTGGGTCAAATTGGTAAGCGCAGCAAACCGGCCCAGCTATTAACAATCGCTCTACAACCCACCTCTTACTATCGACCCATTTAGATAAGCTGCAATTACCTGCTACTTTTCCCATTTACAAATACTTCAGTTCACTACAAGTTGTGGACCATGAACTCTTTCAGACGTTTTATCATCCGAAACGGTTGGTTCATAAAAAGATAGATTGGTTTAACATATTTTATTTTAGTTAAACTGAAATTCTTCAAATATCCTTCTTATTCGACATTAAATGTAAAAATGAATTCTTGGTCATTGAACTATCCTGTTTTTTAATGTTGTTTATATACAACTAATTTAACCTCACATTCAGGTATAAAAGTTTTATAATTCTAGAAATGACACCATATCTCTTGATTGGAATTCCTTAGAGAAACATAAACATATTTTCTCTTCCATTCGTGGATACGTAGGGGACGCTGCGTGCTTTTTGCTCATTTATCATCACCTGTTTTGCAAGCTACTATTGCAGAACAGGGCAAAAGATACCTCCTGTATATGTGGAGTCATCATAACATATTTCATACTTAAGAAGTTTTGCATTAGAACATTTCTCCACTCGAGAGAGATATCTCTTTGCCTTTCAGCTGCTTTTCTCTCTACTTTTCAGACTGGTTCCAACGCGTCACCTCTTTTGCAGAAATGATCGTTAATATTCAGAATGACACATTCTATTTTTAAGAACAGTTATTCTGTCTGGAGTCTTTCCTATACACACCTGCGGTTGGGGGGAAAAACAAGAAGAAGAGGAAGAAGAAAACATGTGACTCGTTACACGACACGCTTCAGGATGAAAGAGTTCGTCCAAGTAATTGCAGGAGCAGTTTCATTTTCTTCTATACGCTCATGTAACTATAAATGACACACCCACTGTTATAAATTAACACCTACCTTATGTATTTGCTTAAATTACAAATTTCATCTCGTAACATCCTTTTATTGGATCCTTTTTAGAGATGAACCTCGCGTCAGATTTAAAGGCATTAGTGGACTTTCTAGTATCCGTTTCACACGAACGTATGGACGATATTTTATTAACCAATTAGGCTTCAAACCCGGAGATCTCGAGAAATAGAACAACCTCTTTGGAAAGCGTCTTGTTGAAAACCTTTTTGGAGGCCTGTTTTATTGAGAGATGTTGAAATATGAGTCTGAGATTGTTTTTATTAATCTTGCTATCCGGAGAAGTGACGAATTATAATTACGTCCAACATATGTTCTTTATAATACGTATCTATCAAATTTCCTTAAATCTCTTTTAAAGGACGAGAACAAAGTTTTATTTCATGTCTGTAATTACTATAAGTATACTGTCTATCATCCTTACTGGTCATTCAATTGTAATGAATGTGTGGTCTGTATTTAAGTGAACAAAACATGGTTTAAGTTTAATTAAACTTACACACGTTTCTTAAAGAAAATATTTACTCAAATATTTCAAGAGCTGTAGTTACTAATCCTGTAAGTTATTTTATTGAAAGTTTTGATATTCCTTAATTTTTAACTTACTCTGAGTTTATTCATATATAATAATATTGTTTGAGAAAATTTAAGGAATTTTATTTCTGAGCGTGAATTTGAATTAATTAAACGATTAGTATAAGCAACATTAATAAATTGGTATAAAGAAGAAATTTACGCCGAATAAATATTAAATCACATTTGAAATTTTCAGATAAATAAATTGTATTTCATAATGTTCATATGTATATGATATGGAACGAGATGCTACTCTCTTTTGTACCTTTTTATGCTTTTCTCTTCGTATGATGAACAGCCAAGAAACCCATAAATTATTCCAATAACTTTGAGAATTTATTCTCTCCGTTCATATTAACCGAAGGACGCCATGAACTCCCGGTGTCTAAATACCGGACGGTACAGATCTGTTTTCGGGTGTTCGCTTCTTCACAAAGGCTTATGAGAAATAATGTCCGACAGGAGAAGCACTGATGTCTACTTCACGACAGAGTTTCTGAGAATGTGTTTGGGCTTGGAGATTTTCGGATTTGCCGCCTCGCTGAGCTCCGACTTTTACAAGAGCGTCTTCTCTTCTTCTTCTTCTTCCTCCTCGCGTTTACGTGTTTCGTCGGCATAATTGACATTATCTTGCGAGATAGCGGCACGAACGAAGTGTTTCGTCACGAAATTAACTTGCGTTCTCAAATTCATCTCGTGTACAAAGAATGTTGAGATTGCCTGGAGGTAATGAACATCATTCTCATGGGCAGACATAAATGACGTGATTCTGACAGAGATAAATAAATATTTACTCCGTAATTTAAATTTTATAATTATTGTGTACCTTTTGGTTGTCTTACTTTTGATGAGTTTATTTAAGTGATAAGTGTGTGAAATAAACACAAAAAAACATTTCCGTGTAAATAACATTACATTTTTTCTCCGTATTGTGGAGTAGTGTGGGTTTGTAATGCTTACTGGAATTTGATGATAAAATTCTTCATAGAACCAGAAAATTTATATATTTTTTTTTCATTTTTGAAAAAATTTCAATTCATATATGCCATATAACAGATTTATTCATTTTTCGTCTAGGTCTGGAGTTGAATTGAACTTCAAGTTCCCTGCAAAATCTTTACATTTCGGTACAGTCTTCATATAAATAAATCTCTTCACTGGAGTATTTCAGAAACAGTCCATTACTCAAAAAATTATATTGCTGAAGTCACCAGTCTCTTGATGAAAATACAGCTATCATAGCTTTCTTCAAATTACTCGTAGTTTTTCCTTCCGCCTTTGCTTTTTCACTTTTTTCTTCAAGAAATGGTCCTAGCTACATGCAATACTTGACTATCCGGTTGGAGGCGCATCACAGAATAGAAATCCAGCGCTTCATTTGCAGTTCTTACAGACTTCGGTTGAAACCGATGCCTAAGGCGTTTCTTCTGTAGAAGTCTTCAGTATGATGCTCGAACCGTCAAGTTCCTTCTATGGCGGAGCGCTAGCCGAACAGCCCAGTACTCCATGACTACATCCGCGGATTATCTGTAAGTTATAGTTACTAATAGATGGAAATTTATTGGTAAATGTTTCCAAGATTGCGGGAAAACTTTGAACGAATCAGTTATTAATGTTATCAGAATATTATAAGAAAATAATACATGAATGTTACATGAACATTTTCTGGAGAAAATATACCCATGAAGGAGTGATAAGTCATTGAATTGTTGTGCAAGATGTACCACCAGGTGATTTGTTTATGCAAACTACACAACTGTTGTATTTTTAGGTTAAATATTATTTCAAATTAAATATTTTTAGTGAATGACAAAGTGCATGTGAGACTTCTAATCCATGGATTGAGTTCCCCTACGGGAGGGTTCTATAAAAAATAATTTTCTTCAACATTCCTGATGGTTTTCTCCGTTAGCTTGGGGAATATTTTCTTTAAAATATGGATACTTTTTACCTTCTTTTTCTCCTATCTTGGGGCAGATTTCACTTTGTCCCTGTTTTGTCAAGACTTTTGGGTAACAATTACCAATTTATTTCTCTCAATATACTATTAGCTTTAGTCGTATTTACGATCCCGAACCCCGTGAGTTGTAAAGCCTCCCTAATGAATCACACCCCTCCCCTCCAAATTCTGACGCGTCTTCCCACCGGAAGTGTTCCTCCACATTCGTTCCGGAGACGACCGCATGGGAGCGCTCCCCACAACGGAAAATGAATCTGACAATAATTAGGGAGAGCCAATTGCTCAATTTTCAACACCGGTGTGATGACGAAGGTCCATCCGTTCGGGACTGAAAAACGTTGCGGTGGAATTACGTTTGTAGTTCCGCTGCATGACAATGGGAAAACACGCCGGCAGACGTCGATAAATTATTTGGTTATGAATATTCATCGAACTTATCTGGACGAGGAAACAGTCTGTATTGGAGAATAGCGACTATGTGGTGTTTCGTGACTCTAAAAAATACAATTTTTCTAACTTAATGGTGAGAATGTTGTAACAAAATTGTGAGATAATGATTTCTTGTTTCTGAGGGCATCGATTTTAATCCACTTTTTGGTGTTTCTTTTAATACATTTGTCAAAATGTATAACATTTACATTATAGATTGTGTATTCCAATGTAATTATAGACTATTCCATTATCTTTATAATAGAATTACAAAGCGATATTAGTGGATATAAAATACTGTTAATGTGCATTCCAATTCCCAAAGATGCAACTCACCTACGGAAAAGATGGAGAGATGACTGCACGACGCAAATCACCAGTTCTTTTGACTTTACTTAAAATACGCGAAATGATTCGTCGTTATTATTCAGTACATTTATGATTTGTTGCGACGAGATACCATTCTTGAATATTAGTCATCTCGGAGGCCTTCATTGGTTATTGAGTTCACGTCCGCCACCTGTATTGCGGAGGCTTCAGATGGAGTGGAATACATAGCACTCGGCATGGAAATGCAGATGCTCACGTAACACGAGTTCTCATTCATTCGCACCATTCTGAATCCGTGCTCATATCATTTTCATAATTTTGTGCTTTGCATTGAGAACATTTTCTCCGACTTGTCTTCCAGATTCTGTGTCTCCAAACTTTACGTAATATACTGCGTTCCCAAACAGAGTGTAGCAGAATTTATTTGCGTCCATGATTTGTATTCCTAATGTTCAGTCCAATGCAAATCTGTTGAACACATTCCGAACCATACGAGATCACACGGTCCTCCAAAGTAAGTCGATAACTGAAACCAAAAATGTATCGTAAATACGCTAAATGGAATCGCTCCACTCCATTGTGATTTTCTATTTCTGTTGCGGTAGAAAATGGTACAAGAGAAAAAGGTTATTTCCTTTAATTTTTGGGGGGATGAATGGAAGAAAAAAACACATAATGAAATCCGTAAACATGCTTTTCTAATCAGTTCTCATTTAATTTATGCATGAATCACCTGCAAAGGTTAAGTGAAACTTAGAATTTGAAGTATTGTTGTTGTTATTTAAACAGCGTTAGTTAATTATTTTCCAAGCAACGCGGAGTCAATTCAGGATTGAATGAGATCAATGTGGATGCATTTCAGATGAACTCTCTTTGTAGAACTTCACTTTACTGAATAGGGAAAAGCAGTGTATTGATTAAAAACAGATGACATGGGAAATTAATCACAAAACAATGTACTGTAAGAGAAAATTTGCCATATATTCCATATGAAAATTATTTTCATCACTCTGAGTTTTGGAAATCTCTCGTAGGGTCGCAGTCATCACGCTAGAGACTACATATCTGTTCTCAAACACATATCTACAAATAATGTATAATTTTGTGTTACCACTAGTAATATGTAATTCAAAGAACAGTGTATTGAATTAAGTAAGAAATTTAATTGACTTTTACACATGAACTACCTCAAATCGAACTTTCCTTAAGCTATACAGCTAAATTATAGAAAATAAATTTTATTTTTACGACAAACTGATTCGGATTGACCGGAGATCGCACTGTAACATCCTCTTCAACTATTGGCAAATTCACGTAAATTATAAAGCTCGTTTTAATTGTACTTGAAAGGGAGAGGAATTTTGGGAAGGGAGAGGAAATCTGATACACGAAATTTTCTGTGAAGCGGAGGTTTTCCGTTGCCCGCCTCCTGCGCGACTGAGTCCGGAGTGGTAGCTCCCACTGCAAGTCGCCCGACCGCCTTCGTCAGCCTCCGGCGCCTATGCTCCTTATCTCCCTCGAAACTCCAAAATGTTTTTCTATGTGTCTATCGTAAACGTCATCAGTAAATTCTTCAAAACAAACTCCAAAAAAGCGAGCCATATTATAAGTAAAAATCCAATAATACGATGCAGGAGAAGCCGTAAAGAGATAGAGCGTTTGGGTTTTAAAAAAAGTGGATAAAACGAAGCGGACGGCATGCGGTTTTGCGATAATATTTAAAAAAGGCAAGGCGGTGGAGGCAGTGGGAGCTGCAGAGACCGCGCCCGTTGTTCATAGAACGGCGGCGGTTGCTGACGTGGTGGCGATTGGTATCACGCCCGGGAGCCATTGGCGGCGGCGATGACGTTGGTGGTGGTGGAAGCGGGGGCTGCGGGGGCGGTGAAGCACCTTGTCGCCTCAGCCCCCAGTCGCCGGCAGCCCGCCAAAGTCGAGATAACGCTTCGCTCCCAAATTACAAGCACGAGACGTTTCGTCGCAGACTTCCCGCGGCTTCCATTGGAGCCATCGACGTTAGACTTCTGACTGATTAGACTTCCTCCGCACCCAATCAGCGACGTTCCCAGTTTATTACGCTGGAGATAAGAGCAATGTTGTCGGTGGACGGGGCATGTGTGTGTAATTTTTTAGAAGTGATCGATTTATCCGAAACGAAGTTGTAACATCCCCGCAGCTACGAGCGGGGAAGGAATATTTCTGAAGAATTACAACCGAACCTAGCCTAATCTGACACACGAGAAACTTTAAACGATATTCTCGATGGGTGATAGGGGTGGTAATTTTGATTGGTCGGCGGCGAATACGGTCGGGAGGGTCTCTGATCCTTAGCGTTTAGTGTATTATTTAAATAATTATTGGTAGAGCTAATATTTACATACGGCTTCATCTTCATAGTAATTGCGATTCCAGTTTGCAGCGGGTAGTTCGGGTTGTGTGATAGTGGTAGTGGTATGCTGGGGAACGGCTGTCATGTGATGTCCCGCCCCCACGTTCCTGAGGGTGTGTACCCCACCCACCCTGTCTCAAGGTCGCTCCCTTCCCCCTGCTCCTCTGTTGGGACTGTCTTGCTCGTTCAATCCCTCAGGGTGTACGAGACTCTGAGTACGATGTATAACTTCCAAGAAGGTCCACGACCGAACAGCATTCATTGGTGGAAATCTTTTTGTAAATTCGTGAGTATGGATTGAGGATTCCTGCGAAAACGTGAGAACGTATACTCGAGTAATATGCTCGAAATAAATTTTGAATGTCAAAGTAACGTAAGATACCAAACTGAGAAGGTTATTCAAGTTAATTCTTGAATTATGACCGACGCGAGCATAACTTTTTTCTTTTTGAGATTAATAAAATTTAATTAAATAACTAAATTTCGAAAATGGATTTTTCGACATGTTGCCTTATACCGGTATCTTGGAGTCGTAGTCATCCGCATCCTGACTTCCATCAGGATGCCAAATCAGATCAGCAAAAATGTGTAAACAAAATTGTTACGAAGGCTCGTATTTTTTTAATGATTAAATTTATATAAACTCTGCGTCTACGCAATCATTATTACACGCATTAAATCAACGCGGAAATGTTTTGTTTTTCAGGATAGTTTGTGAAGGGTGTAGCGGAGGGAAGGGGTATTGATCCCCTAGACGCCCCCCCCCCCGCCCCGCCTTCGGCTACAACCTCGCTTCCGTTTCTACGTGGGTGGGATGAGTCCACCGCCTTCGCTCTGAGCTGTCGCCTGCGCGTCGCGACCGGCGAGCGACGTGTCGTTTACAACGATTGCTCGTGGTTTTATTACCGCGTGCGTGGGCCATGAACAGCGCCCCCGCTCACGTGCCGCCGCCTCCGCTGCACCCACGCAGCGTTATGTTCCTTTTTATTTTAGGCCTGTATCCACCGCCACCACTACCACTTTAGCGTATTTGTCTCGATTGTCCTGGACAGGGTGTGGTTCGCTACTTGTGACTCATTTCGTTCAGACGACTGCTCTTAAGCATGTCTTGCTCTCGACATTATTACCGGCGGAGTCATCTGTGGATAATCAGCTTTTTATTATTCTTTGTATTTTTTAACACAACGGATATAAATAATATTTTTGGCAAAAATTTATGATACAAATATCCAACATAGCTACTACGAAACTCTACTGTATTTGGGGGAATAATCTAATGAAACGAACTTATTATTCCTGTCGCGACATTTATCAAATTCTAAAATTCATTGGAGAATTGATTTCGAGTTATGTAATATAGTGAAAGTAGTTTACTTTCTGTTGTAATTACGTGCAAGAAATTTTACGACAAATACCATATTTGATAACTTACATCCAGATAAAAATGGCGACTCAGCCGGGAATCGAACCCGGGACTCCTGCTTTGATCGCTTTAAACTCTACATTACTCTCAGTCTCCAGTCTTCATTTTCATCTGCCCGTAAGTTATCACACATCTTCTTCACTCGTAGGTTTACGGAAAAAATAGATGCAAATGCTATATATTGTTTGTGAGATATTGAATGGTTTGTGGACAAACTTTTTTATATCTGTAACTTTCTCATAGTTGTCTCTTTTTCAAGGAAGTATCGAGAGGGTTCGTGAGGGATGGTTGGGTCTCCTTGTGACAGAGCGATGTTTGCTATCCCCACACCCTTCTCACAGTTCTAAAAGTATCACGTTTGTCCGAGAGACGTGTGCGGAGCACGTCACAATCGCGCACTCCGCCGCCGTCTTTTGTTCGGGTCACGAGTCTCCGCGCGACACGAGTGGGTGGACGGAAGGCTGCAAAAAGCGACTCATGGGGTGCAGAGGCGAAGGTATTTTCAAATAGCTTTAGGAGAGATATTCAAATACTTTGGACTAACTAAGGTCGGGAATGAAGAGAATCTCTATTTTTATTGTGATATAGTGCTATTCACAATAATTTTCTGATACATTTGCTAACATTTGTGGGTGGTGAAAGTGGGTGAGACGTTCTATCTGGGGTGTGTCAGAGGTTGTAGTTCTGCATATTGCCGAGGGTGTTAAGAGAGAGTAATGTAGCTCTATTATAATTTATAAATGATATGAAAATTCGGAACGTTGGCGAGTAAAAAAATAGTTTCTTTTCTTCTCCATTTCCTGACCAAATCCTGAAGATAGAATTGATATCTTTTTTATATTTTAAGAATGATATCGGACGATACTTTTTGATTTAATTAAACCAGAGTTTGGGTCATGATGCATTTGTTACAAAAGACCATGAATGTTTCAGTTTCACATTTGAGACTATAAAGAGTTTTTATTTTCATTTTTGAGACTTGAGCCTTACATCGCGCGACTATTAATTTATGAAATTTTTAGTAATGATTAGTTCTTCTCTAAAGTTTTGGTAATTTCGAGTTTCGCTAAGATCCAGAAAGAATGGGTTCGACATGAGAAATTATTAGTGATTTCAGTGATGCAAACGAAGATGAGAAATTCAACTAATATAAAAGTATTTTAACAAGATTGAAAAGAATACTCGACATGAAAAAGTTTAAGTTTGCATGGAAATGGTTTAAGCCAGAATCCAATGTCAAGTATTATAATCTGAATAAGAAAAAAAGAGGAATGTAGCTAACATTTTGAGTCATCCCCAGTAGCATTGCGGAGTGCGTGCCGTGGAGTGAGTGCGCAGAGGCAGTTTCTGCCGTGGCGTACCTCGCCTCCACAGACGACTGGCACTGAAGAATGTTGCAGGAAGTCCTCAACGCACTAGAAGTTCTTTTGTTGCGCTCCCGCGACCTGTGAATGGAGTTTCTCGGAACGCCCTCGCGTCTAGAACCTACGACCTATTTGTTACCGGTATTTGCACTTCTTGTCCACTCGCTGTCATTCTCCGCGGAATACTTCTTTTTTAAATGGGACTTAGACATGACACTTGTGGCACCCATCATATCTTAGTCACCCGTGAGATATTTAGGAGCAGAAGTTTATTGTATTTTGTAAGATGAATGACTTCATTACATCTTACAATTTCTGGAGGTGGAACATTAGTGACGATTTATACTCCAGATAATTCCATCACAGTTCCAGGAAAAAGAATAAAACATCACAAATGTTTCGTTTTATAATCATTTGAAAATCACCATAACTATGATCGTGAAACATCGCAAATTAATTAAACGAAATAGTTCAGTGGAATGTATTAAACTACCTTTTTCCGACCCTTTTTCATAGGTCGAGCTAAACCCCGCGGTTGCTTGCGGTCAGACTTTTCCCGTCCCTTCCTCCTGCTTATCTTTTCCTTTCTGAAATAATCCTCCTGCCCAAATGAGGAAGTATTGGCACCGGCGGTGACTCCGTTAGAGATGAATTTCTTTATTAGTTATAAAAGTCCTGCACTTCTTTAGCTGTCTCAAGCTACGTTAAGAAGAATAGGTTGACAATACACGTATAGCATTTTATCAACCTATTATTTAAAAAATTATCTAAGCCTTTACTGAATGTTCTTGACGGAGAGGATTGATTATGAAATATTTAATTTAGGCAAAATCTGTCCTCTGCAAAAACTTTTAAACCATCAGCATAACATACGTCCTGTTCTGCTGCTAGTCCTATGTCTAGAGAAGTGCTCAGTCTCATGTCAGAAATGATTTTTAGTCTGCTTATGTACTTGGGGGAAAAGTGTGAAGGGACGTTGTTTTTCACTTACCTGGCTGTTTATTCAACGGCTACAAAGTTTGAGCTCAGGGAGGCTATAATTAAATTATTAAAGATACTTTTCAGATTTATTGTTGGAAGACCACTAAATAAGTCTCTTATTTGAAATATTTTGGACAAATCTAAACTTTGCTATTTAACACCATTCAGGTTTGTAACAAAAACTAATTTTTGTACAACGCGATAGACATATTCTATACATGTCATATGAATTTCAGATAACTATAATTTAAATATATATTCGTTTATAACTTCTAAATTTGATGGGATTACTCGTTATTCACCCTGCTTTTCATCATCCGTGATAATTATTGAGAGAGAGCCATAATTTTATGGACCTCGCCTCAATAATTATTATTTATGTTAAAAATACATTTGTTGTAATAGTTCCCCTTGAAGAGTCCATACATTTGTAGTTGTGGTCACATAGCCTGATTAATCATTACTTCTAAATGGACAAGACGTACATGAAAACGATTTCATGACTTATTGTATTTTTTTAATTACTATTTCGCCGCAGAAGATGGTATCTTCTTATAGAACATAAACATTATTTTTCATTTTATTTATTGATCTCTTTAACCCTGTTCCTAGCCATTACCAGGGTAAGCTCACAATTTTTCTCTGATAAATTATGAGGCACTGAATTAATGAAGGTTTTAATTCAATCTGTCTACTCGCAGTGAGAATTCACGTTTTTAATGTGGCTTTCTCGAAAAGAGTGGAAGTTTCTAAAACCTCTGAAATAATTTAATTTTTTCCATTTATGCGAGAAATATTCAAAAATGGAAGTATTATTCCAAGATTCCCTGCAGCGGGCCCAAACTCGGAACAGTCGTTTCAAAAACAGCCCTCCTCTCCGCTTTCCCCCTTCGCGACTGTAAAGTTACGTCTTCTGCAGCGATAAGGAAAATATGGGCAGGAAAAACCCGGGCTTGAGATCGACCCTACCCAAATGAGGAATGCGATCTTCAATACCTGAATCCCTTGAACAGGGCACAAGCCGTTGAGCTAGTCACTTCCAAATTGTTCACCCCTGTGTACTTTCTGTCGGCCTCAGTTTAAGTAAATTATGACATACAACTATTTTTAGTTTCTTAATCATAATTATATTTTTCTTAGTGAGCTTTACCCCCTCCCTTTAAAGCTATAAAACCTTTGTGAGTTTTTATTTCTTCAAAATTAAACTTCCTCGGAATTTCTTCCACTGACATTCATATTATCAAGACTTTTTTGATTTTCCATGGGTTTAATCGCCTTCTTGTCTATGAAATGAGCGAAAGTGTGTTCACCGGAGCGTGGTTTCTCTTCCATATAGCAGACGAACGTCGTACTAAGTGTTCTGCATGTATGATGACTTCCAAGAACACAGCTTGTCTTGACGTTCGGAGTATGGATAGGGTGAGAATGTCAATTGCCTTCTGGAAGACAGGGGTGAATTGATTATATGGCGCGGGATTCTTTTTATATTGTAGTATTTGTAAGTGAGAAATGTAACGTGCTATTGAAGCTTATCTACATGGAGCGATAGGAGGTAGGAGTTGGTTGTACGCTATTATTAGTAAGATGGACCTATTGTTAGTAACTTGGTCCATGTGGAGGGGTTAGTAGAAGTAGTTAGTAATAGAGTTATTGATACTAGGAGGAGGTGACAGAGGAAGGAGGGTTCGCTTTTCAGTAGGAACTGGGACATTAATGTGAAAATCTATAATTTTTTTTTGACTCCACTGGGAATCCAACCCGTGGTGACTTGGTGAGGAGCAAGAACACTACCATTTGAGTCACCAGAGGGGTGGGGATCTGTTGATACAGGAAATCTTTTTTGTTGAAGCGGATATTTTAGTTTGCCTCTTAGAGAAGATCCTACAACCAGTTAACATTTAACTTCTTCGTAATATTTGTTTCAATTTTATTATTGGGGAATTTTGCAAAAAAATTGAAATATTACAAAAATTGGTATTTACGTCTTCGGAATCATCCATTGCGACATAAATTGTCGGGTTCCGCTTTCCAATATCGTCTTGATCATGACGGGGAATTATTACAAACAATAACTCACTAGAGAGTGAGACGGGTATATAATGTATAGTACGTTGCGAGATAATTTGCATAATATTTGTCTCCTATTTTCAAAATACAAACAATTTTTAAAACAATTTCTTTTATATTTTTATCATTTACATGTTTGAATACATTTTCGTGTATATTCCTAAGTAACGTACTACTTAACTGAGACAATAGTTTTGGAAAAGAGATCATAAATGTTGCACATGATTAGTAATTTTAAATAGCATGAGATTACCTTAACATACCGCAATGTATGTTAAAAATGTCTAAGAATGTTTAATCCTTAGAACAGTTCAATAACATATTCCACGAACTGTGAAATGGATAATCGCGGCATCCACACACGTAGCTGTAACATCTCGTATTACATTGGTGCAGGTTCTTCAACAATAGTTATTTCACGCTGTAATATAACAAAAGAAAGAAGAGAAGAAGAAAAACACTTCAACCCACACATTGAAATCATCAACTAGATAAACCTAAGTACCCGAATTTAAAATACCTCTCAACTTCTAACTCGTATTATTTTCTCAGAAGTATTCGGTTACGCTCCAATTAAAAGAAGTGACCCGAGCAACAAATAACTATGGCGCTTGAAATTCTCCCTCTCGATAATGGTAGACGCGAGTTAAATTAGACACATGTAACGCTTTCATCCATGGTGGAGGCGCGCTCCGTAATATTTGGGAACGTGACCACAAGGAGCTGGAGCTCTTATTTAAAGGGCGCCTTATGGCCTGTGGAAGAAGAGCCCATTTCCTTCGTAGGTCGTTGACCAGCACTAAAACGATATGGGCCGTAGCATAGGACACACACTCGCTTCCTTAAGATTCTCGCATGCTTCTTGGATCTCTTCCCCCGTCCTCTTTCTTTCGGGGGCATATGCAAATTGGGCTTAATATACGACCCCGGGGGATTAAACCGAACCGTTACTCTGGGGAAAAGTCAAGTTCGTGCATACCCGGAATAGGTGCAGATACAGAATGCGCGTCTTGGAACACTGAAAAATTCGCGGTACCGTTCCCAAGTCAATCTCCGTGTTCGGCGAATAATCCTCCACGATGTGTGTAATTACTCGCAATCATTTTTTTTTATTTCTTCACTGTATCTTCGCTCTTTTGGTCGTTGTCTGTTTTAATAGTCCTCATGACCGTCGCGGTCCATTCGGATTTGTCAGGGTGAAACTCGGGATTCAAAACACCTTGAAAGAGACCCAAAGCAGTTTTTCGATAGAGCAATCAATAAATTTCGTAGGTTTATGAGTTCTCGGGTACTAAAATATATTTTTGGGTGCCGCCGCCGCCGCCGCCGGGGCTGTGGCAGGATTATTCCAAGACTGTCCGACATATTCATAGTCGCTTCTCAAAATGGCTCAAAGCGGGTTTGTCTGAACGCGCGCGGTCGGTCTCCTGCAGAGAAGAGGATGGAGGAAGCCATGATTTCTCATTTGGCCACCTCATAGCTTGCTCGTTGGAATATTTAGAAAAATCCTCTAATTTACCTATGAATACATCGTATTTTTCATTGTTGTCATTGATTCGTAATCGTATTGTTGTTTCATTAATTTCGGAGTAAATAAATTAAGTTAAATATGTTTGTATGTATACATGTATTTTTAATTTATTTTAAAAATTTTGTCAATAACATTAAATTACTTTGGATTTATTTTAAAAATTCTTGCCAATAATTTTTCCCCGCGTATATTACTTTATTCACATTATATTCAAGTTACATAACATCAGTTCAATTATTTGTGTCTAAATTAACATGAATGAGAATATAGTCATATTTTTCGTCTGCTTGTGTAATTAAATGGGGAAAGATCCTATACCCATTCGTATGAAGCAGAATGTTGTGAACAGGATTAGATTCTCTGCGTGTGATTATTGTTACGTTGGACAAACAAAGAGAACACTTGAAACTAGAATTAACGAACATAGAATATTAAAGGCAACAATCAAAATGTTCTATCTAAACACACAATAATACAAGGCCATCTAATTGATTGGGATAATGTACAGATATTGGACATTAAAAATAATTTTATGAAACGTATCATTTCACAAATGTTATATATTAGAAATACCAAATATACTCTCAATTCACAAAATGACACTGAACAATTGAATAAAGAATATAATTTAATTTTCAATTCATAGATGTTGAATAAAACTAAAAACAATAGATAGTGATTGTTATTTTAAATTAATTTACATTTTATTAATTATTTTAAAACATATCACACGTAAATCTACTAAATTATCGTTATATGTGGCGATTTCAACATCGATTTCCTGAGTACATTCGACTCCGCACANCTATCGTTATATGTGGCGATTTCAACATCGATTTCCTGAGTACATCCGACTCCGCACATTCACCAATTAATTGATTCAAGAATCTTATCGACTCGTTCAACCTTATTACTACCATAAACTCACCTCTCCGGTTCATCTCAAGCAAGATCAGATTATTGTCAACAATGGAATCTGGTATTTCTCTGAAGTGTTTATCGCCGTATACAGCGATCACCTTGCTCAAGTACTGACTAAAAATAAACTAAAACCACTTAAAATCCTTTACAAGTTTTCTAGATAGTTTAATGGCACAAATTTATCCATATCTATGAATTATTTGCGTGAGGAAACTTGAGAAGATGTTTACAATTGCCAAAACACCGACGAGAAATTCAATGTATTTATCTCATTATTCCTAAAACATTACAACTCTAGCTTTCCCATAAAACGCAAGTTAATTAACACAAATAAATACAATGGATGGATAATAATTTCTTCAAAAACCAAATGCCGTTTATATTATCTTTCAAAACTCTATAACCAACCATCCGAATTCTATGATTATTTTCGTAAATATAAGACGTCGAAAAGTAGTCTATGCAGCTAAAGTTACGTAAAACGACAGGTACTAAAACCGAACAATCGGACGAAAGCCATGTGGAATGTTAAAAATTACACGTCAACTTCTGAAAATCGCGAAGAAAATAATTCTCTACTAAACGATGGCAAAATCGTATCAAATGCACAGGAAATCGCAAATTTGATTAATTCTTACTTCTCAGAAGTGGTTCACAAACATAGAAATCTCTAAGATTACGGTGAACCTCACCGCCAGGTAACAGATTAATCATGTTACGTCGAATGAAAATGGGAGACGGGACCGGGATTCGAACCCGGGACCTTGAGCTCTACGCGCTCATGGCGCTTACCAACTGCGCCATCCCGTTCGCCTCTCGGGCCCGTCTACCATTCTCATTCAACTTGTGAAACCCAAAGACCTCTGAGGTGGTCTCGTAGAGACTAGATTTTCACAAGTTGAATGAGATTGGGTTTCACAAGTTGAATGAGAATGGTAGACGGGCCCGAGAGGCGAACGGGATGGCGCAGTTGGTAAGCGCATGAGCGCGTAGAGCTCAAGGTCCCGGGNCTCCCATTTTCATTCTACGTAACATGATTAATCTCAGAAGTAGGTAAAATAACGAACACAATATCTTCAAATCAATGTCCTCCAATTATATCCACCCACATACCCAATTCTATGTTCACTTCCGAAACTAACTCCACTGAAGTCATGAGAATCATCAGCTCATTAAAAAACAAATTTTCAACAGGTATATATGATATACCCGAGTTTATTGTTAAATTTTCGTCCCACGCTATAACATATCCACTCATAAATATGTTAAATAGTTCTTTATCGGAAGGGTTTTTTTTCTAACATATTTAAGAGAGCTAAAGTGAAACCTTTACACAAGAAAGGAAACAAACTTAATGTTGGAATTTATCGACAATATCTTTACTACCCACTTTCTCAAAAATCCTAGAAGAATTGCTCTATAAGCGTCTTCTAGATTTTTTAAATCAAAAAATAACATTTTCTCATAACGATCAACACGGTTTTCGGAAATCCTTTTCCAATACAAGCGCCATATTTTCTTTCTTAAACGATGTTATCATATCTCATGACTGTGGAGAAAATCCTCAGGGTGTTTTTCTTGATTTATCCAAAGCATTCGATGTCATCGATCACAAAGTTCTCCTTTACAAATTGCATTCTTTAGGCATTCGCTGACTTCTTCATCAATGGCTAACTTCTTATTTAAAAGATAGATCAACAGGTCAAATCCTTTACTCATAATAAAATACTTCAGCGTTGTCTTTCAGAAACAAAGCCACTAACTCGCGGAGTTCCCCAAGGGATCATATCCTCGACCCTATACACTTTTTGTTGGATGTGAGCGACATGTCATACTCCACATCAGATTGCAAAATGGTTCTTTTTGCTGATGACACTAATTCACTATGTAAACACATCAACGCTCAAAACGTTTTGTCTAACCTCTTGGCTTGGTTTCATGCAAATCGTCTCATTGTAAATACTGACAAAACAGTGTCTATGTCATTTCACAACAGTATCACAAAATTTTTACTCCAGGTTTCTCTTTCTTTAAACGGAACACAATTAAAAACTGTTATGAATACAAAATTCTTAGGTCTCCATATTCAAGACAACCTCAAATGGAATTATCATGTTGACAATCTTAACTCCCAATTAAGAAAATTGTGTTTCGCATTCCGAATCTTAGTTGACGTAGTTAGTCTACATATTTTCTCGTTGCGTATATTTTGCAAACGTTTACTCCCATTTACGTTACGGCATTACCTTCTGGGGCAATTCTGGTCAGAGCATTCAAACTTTCAGAATTTAGAAGAGGATAATTCTGATAATTTGTAAATCCACCTCCGAAACTCTTGTAAACCTTTATTTAAGGAATTAAATATCTTAAAACGTCGCTGCATTTATATTAATGAAACGGTCGTGTTTGTTAAGACAGAATTACTGAAGTGCCATCCTTGCTTCATACAAAACAGTCTCGTTAACGAGCACAATACACGCAATAGTAGTAATATTCATCGCTCTAGAGTGTCAACCACTCTTTGCCAAAAGGGATCATATCATTCGGGAATTGTTCTATATAATTCTCTCTCCAAAAATATAAAATATATTATGAAATTGAATCTCTTCAAATCCGCGGTTAAAAACTACCTCGTGCACCAGTGCTTCTACAATGTAAAAGAATTTATTGATTTCAATAAAATCTAAACCCGTGTTGTACTTCATCACGTCATTGCTGTTGTACTTTTAAAATAACTTTTGACAATTTCAAAAACTGTTTTCTTGCATGTTTGTGTTGTGTCTTATGACTCATATTAATTTAGTTTTATGTGTACTCAACTTTGGCACGGTTGTGTACATAAATTCAGTAGCCTCATCCTGGCCCGTATTTTTTTCTGGTTTTCCTTCGGGTAGTGGTGGATTTCTTAAACAGGTTCTCTAGGCTTTTGTCTAGGGACGCGTTTATTGAAACAATAAATCGTGAATTTAGTGTTATTTCAATTCATATGATTTATAAACACAATGCTCAGAAAAATGTATAGTTCGATAATAACTCGTACATGTAAAATATTTTATGTGTGTTAAATTACAAACATGTTGATATTCTATTAGTATTATAACACGTAGCTAACTTTTTATCTTATCTAGAAATTTTTGAATCCGCCTCTGCTTTTGAGCCCTTGATCGGAATTGATGGAATGGTCCCTTGCTTGTTTACGGAGATTAGTTTATTGTCCTCCACGTTGTCATACGCAGTTTATACTGCTTTTTTGACAATAAATTTATATTTAACAAATTTATTATTATGGTTGTTCGTCCAATGTGATTTTTGTCCTTTTTAAATTTATTGACAATTGTTCAATTCAGAGATTGCAATTCAGTTGTATTCTATTTTTTATATATTTCTTACATCATTGTTTCATTTTAACATTGATAGTAATTTTAATTTTAATACCTAACGTTTTTGAAAATAAGGAATGTATTTAGATAGGTAGTACTCAGCTCTTCTTGATTTTTGTGTATCACAGCTGACGAGAGCCCATCTCTTGGAACGTTGCATTTTATTTTATTTTAATTGTGTTCTTAAGTAAATATATGTCTGTTTTTTAAATAAGGTCGCTTTATTCGGTATTATGAATGAGAATAATACACAATAAGAAGAAATCTCCTCAAATTTATGATTGTATCGAATTTAGGAATTGTATAATCTGTAGTAAATCTGTATTAAGTTCCAATGGCATGAATTTCTTGAGTCTTCTGGTGTCTTCACTGTTGTCGAGCATGCTCAGGGTCAAGTGGTTGGAGTGGTTGCTCAATCGTTGTCACTAAATTCTATTATTTTGTGTTTAAATGACCATTATTGTAGAAACCATTATAGTCCATTTGGACCCCTAAAGATGGATTGTTGTGTTGTCTTGGTAACTTTGTTAATTTTCACCATTGTACCAAATTAATGTAAACACAAAGACCAGCTCCTCTCTAGATGGAGGGTGTAAAAAAATTTAATTTTCGCACTTATAAAGTGACTTTTCATCATAATGTGTACCAATAATTTAAAGAACGTGCATTTGTTTTGATAAAGGTAGTATACCAGTAAATTCTTTAGGGTGTGATATAAATTAAAATATGTATGTGCAAGGAATGGATTGTCTTCGACACGTTTAATACATGACTTCCTTTTAATACGTTTTTTAAATTACAACTTTCTTATGGATTTTCTTGTTGCGAGATTCAACTATTGTTAAGATTTAATTTGGTAAGACTTGTGATTCATAATGTTCCTAGAATTATTTTTAAAAAAATAGGAGTTATGTCTAAAGTATCATTTTAAAGTATTGATTTCTATTACAATGGGTATACTCAAGTGTTTCTAGAGTGGTACTTTTCTTCAATTGAAAATAATCCCTTATCAACAAACAAGTAAATATTTCCTTTTTAAATAAAGGAGTGGAAATTGAATACTTTAATGCTTTTTATCATCAAGTTCTTTTGGAGATGACGTAAATTGGCGATGAATATATGCAAAGTATTTTTTCCCTCGTAAAAGCCTCACACATTATTTTCTTTTCATAAACATCTTTGTTTTTCTCTCTTTCTTCCCCCTTTTGTTTTCTCCGTGTATTTTTGTTATTTTTCTTATTTTCCTTCCTTCGCGTTCCCTGTTGTATTACGGACCGCCGCGAGCCCTGACTGAGCGTCTCCACGAACACCGTAAATAAAGTGCGTTATTTGTCAGAGAGAGAGAGAGAGAGAGATAGCGGATGAAGAGAGGAACATGAAGAGTGAGAGGTGAGTAAAGTTGTAGGGGGAGGGAGGGGAAGGAGCGCTTCGCAAATATAGCGGTGGAGACGTCCGTCGCGACGCTCAGCACTTCCAATGAATTTATTATCGGCCATTAAACGCGAACAAGTCGTTCAGCGGTGGTAAATGCAGCCGAGACGCTGGATCGGAGTGACATCGAGGAAGAGACCCCGAGTGGTGGGAGGAAGGACCGTGCTTAAGCGGACGAACAGTGCCGCTGCAACACCGTCATTAACTATACAAGTGTTTTCTGGTTTCGAATCGGGAGGAGATCCTATTGGAATGGGTTGCTGATTATTTGGAACCAATGGTGGATCTGGGAGGGGAGGCGGTGCTAAGAGGGCTGTAACCTCTACCCCTTTGCACTTGAACTCATAACATTAAAAATTGCAGTTGATAAATGGCATACTTTGGAAAAGTGTTACCAGATTAATAATTATTAGTTATAATTGTTGTTATTAATAATACATTTTAATAAAATTAATACTACCGCATTAATAACTTTAATAAATAATTGTTATTAATATCAGATTTTTAATTGTCAATTATTTATTTGATGATCCTCAATTATCTCCCATCCCTTGATTACGGTCTAGATCCGCCATTATTTCGAACGTTTGCTCAGGTGTGTGTTATATTATCCCACTTAGGAAAAAAAAAATTATACACTGGATAAAAATCTTCTAAGAAAACTGGCACTGGAGTTAAAAAATAATCGTACGTAAATTTTTACAAAATATGCATTTCACCTTATTTGGACAATTCACAATATTCATTCTGAATTGGGCGTAATTATTTATACATTGGGCGTAAGCAATAGAATAAAAAAAAAGTATTATTAGAAAAACATTTCCAAGATTTTAGTTCAATAATTGGGTTCTATTAATACCTATTAATTTCTAAGTTCAGTGTAGTTTGATAGTCATTATTACATAAAAAAGATTGCAATGACAAAATTATTGCATTACATTGTCAAATGGAGACGTTTGTTTTTTTCTGTCAACATTTGAAATTTTATCATATTTTGCACACCACCTCTATTTGTATTTGTACTCGGTGAAAATAAAAATAGAAAATTTTAAGGAAAACAAAAATAATCACTGGAAGTTTTGTTACCGCGATATTGATAAACTCTATTAATAATAATACTTTCTCAAATAAATAATAGTAATAATATGGTACAAATTCCTAGTTGTGACTTCTCAACCCATTTCAGCTAATCTCCCCCGTTGTAGGTATCTCTCTCCTTTTCTTGGTATTTTTTTATCTGAGAAACTTTGATCAGTGTTTTTTCTATGGTTGATAGAAATTCATTGGCATCCCAGGAATTTTGCGAATTTTTTTTTATATATCCGCGGCTTCTTCTCCACTTACCCGTGGAACAATGATGTGGAAGTGAAAGAACAATGGTGCTCTTCATTGCTTTGGAATCAATCCGGAGAAATGTTGACATCGTGTAGAAAGCATTTTTTCTTATGTCTAGAGAATGTCGCTGGGTGTGTGTCGCGTTGTCGGTGAAGAATTTCCTTAATACTCCTCCTTCAAATAATTACGTAACTTTTCTACAAAATATGTTTTCTGTGTTTAATGAATTTCAGTGGCTGCCTTTCTTTTTTGTTCATAATGACCAATGCTATTCCAAATGGATGTAAGCACTATACTGTCCCAACTTTTATGCCTAAATACGAAAAAAAATACGAAAAAATAATCTCTGTTTATGCTTTTAACATTTAGAATGATAGATATAATTCACGGACCGTATCTAAGTTTACATTATAAAATCTCATTATGTCGAGTCCAGAATCTTGAGCCCTTTAACTGTAATGTTTGTCTCCGACATCTCACAAATGTTAGGTTTTTTGAACAGGGGTCGTATGTGATAAAGTTAATTTTTATTTCCTCAGAGTTCTTTTTATGTACCCGTTGTGAGAGGGAGTCACTTCCCACCCCCCACTGTTTTCATCCCCTCCCTCTGCATTTGAAATAATGCGTGGCTTCCTCCGGATGTGAGGCGGTCGTTTAAGCTGCGTGTCGAGCCAATTGTGAAGGAGAAAATTAGGCTCAGATAGTTTCTTTTTATCGCCCGTTGTACGCTTATGAATTCTGAAGAGGAATCTGCTCTCTAGATTGTTCTCCGCACGTACATTGCTCTTGGGAACACCTTTTCTGTCTCTTTTGTCTTCCCTGTCCATAATTTATATCCATGAGAAATGTGCGCCATATTCTGGGTACTTTTTGCTTCATTTCGGACGTTAACGTGGGAAATATAAAGGAAATTAAATTAGTTTTGATGTTGCATTTCTCACTGTCGCGCAATTGAGTTAACTTTTTTAGTACTTGACATGCCCATACCAATGATAGAAAAATATTCACTCGAGATATTAATATTTTGGTGATACACAAAGAAAATAGTCATAAAACTTTGAAAAAAAAATCTTTTATTTCTCTTTAAAAGTATCCCTGGAGTGTTTTCTTTTGGCCAACGAGAAAGATTCATTTTTTAAGCAGTCAATAATTGTATAATATAATATGAATAATATAACACTAAACGCGTTTCTTCGGCTACTTTGTTTGGCATTTGTTTCATCTTTTTATTGTCATACTGTGATAATGAAAATAAAGAATAATCAATTTGCATTAATCTCTTAAAATGTTTTGTATAAAATAGTCATGTAGTGAGTCATATTTTATTCATCGAACAAAGTATATTAGCCCCCACCCCTTGATTACGGTTTAGATCCCCCATTGTTTGGAACATTATATTCTCCCACGTAGGACCCCTTTGCAGCTGAAGTAGTTGCAGTATTTTAAATTGTTGCTCTATGTTTGAAATATTGTTTCTGTAAAATTTGATACGATAATAATAATAAATTTATTGTCAAAAAAGCACTACAAACTGCATATGACCACGTGGAGAACAATAAACTAATTTACTCTCCGGAAGCAAGCAAGGGACCATCCTATCAATTCCTTGTCCACTGTTAAGTATATTGTTTTGTGAATAAAATCATTAGTAGATGTTTACTGTGTTCATGTGACATGAGGTTTCGTAATAGTTTGAGATAGTGTTTGGGATATTTTTTTAACGTACACGCTTCCTAACGTGTACGTTGGATTGTTAACGCTAACCGTGTAAAATATATGGAAATATCTTGTGTAGTCGATGCATTTTGCATAGCGTACCTTCCACTCAAATTTACTAAAAATTGTGAACCCTAACAAATTTCTTCTAAGCAAGCGTACACCAGTAAATTGTACTGTGAGTACACCAGCACTTGTTCATATGGCACACACAACCAACCCTCTTAGATATCAACATAACCTCAAATCCACACTAGAATCCGCCAAGACCTCTCTCACTAGCGAACCACTAACATCATACGCAAACAGAGGTGTTGTAACGTACAAGCGTTAGTGTACTACTAACTTCTGAGCATACACAGAAGTAACGTGCATGTGGATAACGTATACGATAGCTCGCAGGAACGCTATGCAAAAACTCCTTATTTAGTAATCGTCATTTGTTGAGAGCGACCTGCTAAGATCTGCGTGAATATATCTCAGAAAGGAATTTTAACATGGAGGAGAAAGGTACACGCAGACACAATGTCGAATGAGGAATAACATTTCTGAAATATGACTATATCTATTAAATAATATTAAACCAAGGAAATTAACAATGAAAAAATATTAAATAAATAAATTTATTGTCAAAAAACAGTACAAACTGCGTATGACCACGTGGAGGGGGAAAAAAACTAATTTACTCTCCGGAAGCAAGCAAGGGACCATCCCATCAATTCCGATCAAGGGCCCTAAGGCAGAGGCGGATTCAAAAAATTCAGCAAAATTCCTAGATAAGATAAAAAGTTAGCTGCGAGTTATAATACTANAAACATCAAATCATCAAGTACTGAACATTACTCATATAAAAATGTGGAGAGTGCCCCTCTCAACTTTCCAATTATAATTCATAGGAAAAATCTAATAGAACTAAAAACCACGTATTCAAATAAAACTATTGAAAATAAACAACAAAATACTTACAGAAAAGATTTGATATAAAATAATTATCAAACCCGTATAATATTTAAAAGAACATTCGCTTAAAACATTTAACCTTACAACCTTACACTCTTAAACACCATATCTGCAAAGTGATGTACAGTATTATCTTCCACATTGAACTCTTTGAACTTGTCTTATAGGCTGATCTAAACAAAGGCGCCAAAAAGACTATCCTTTTTTCGTATTAAGTTTCGCTGTATCTCCAAAATGGTGCGACGTACAGAAACGCGGGTTAGNGCATTTAGAGGAAAACGAAATTTTTATATTCATAATTTCAAAATTTTGAATTAAAAAAAACCGGAAGTGGAAAACCGGTGTGTAAATTAAGTCGGAATGAGCTTCTGTCCAGAAATAGACTTCTATTCCCAATACATTCAAAGTCAAATCTCAAGCTTCGTTTGGATGCTTCAATTTGTTCGTGAGATATCGGCGGAACAAAATTCTTAACATACATACGTACACACACATATATGCATACGACATTGGACATCATCGCCAAAATTTGAAAATAATCTCTCCTAGAGCCAATTCGTAAAGATCCTAAGAGATCTCGAAACCTTTTTTTCAATCGATTGCAGTACTTTCCTTATATATTCTGAGTAATTGGAAAGTAAAAAGAACGTTCCTGAGAAATTTAAATTAAAATTCTTGTCCTAGTATTTTCTCATTATATTATTTAACGCGAGCAAGAGCTCTTTCGACCAAATGTCGGTCATCATCGGGTCTTAACATTGCTGAAGTGGATAGACTGCCTTGGGTCTCAACATTGTCAACATTCGATCGCAAGAGTTAAATAAATTAACGGAATAAATAATGGGACTACAATTAATTACAAATAACAAAATGTTCTACACACAGGCTTCAAGAATTCTTGAATATATTTTAATTCTATAGGATGTCTCTCCATCTCAACAATTCCTATTCGTTGGAACACTCTTCATGGAGTTATTGTATAAACCGCGCAACATAACTCCCACTCTCGTCCGGTAGCTACTAGCCAATCTGCAAACTGTGGCTAGGTCTACTAATGGGGTGGGATGGACGCACTTTCCACGAAAACGGCTTCACCGCCTCTTCGACGTGCACTACCCTTCGACGTACTTCCGTGGTAGGATTAGTAGACCCTTCACTTTGAATGCCAAATGTTTTCAGGATAGCGTTTATTTTCCCCTCTCGACTCGGCTGCCAGAGCGGGAGTTATGTTGCGCTGGTTATAGCAAGTGCCCAGGCCCCCTTCGTACATTGATATTCTCGAAGCATCTACCGGATATCTTCCGTCGAAGTCTGGAATCCGCGAATGAGAAGACATTAAGATGCGTGTCAGTGTCTGCGATGGTGGCAGAAGACATGCACCTGGACGGATCAAGGATGGAACGAGGACAAGAAGTGAGGACTGCGAGGACAATATGTTAAGAGAACAGGGCAAGGGATCGAAGGATATTGTAGGTTTTATTCCAGCGAAGCTATATTGTCCTGCAGAGAGTGGATGCCTCAGTTAGGCTTCAGTAGATGGAATAGAGCGTCGGAGTAGGACTAGCGCAAGTAGAATTAATCCACTAAAATATCTGAACAGAGTAACATATACTTATTGTGATTTCGACTCGAAAAACATATCTCACCGATCTTTAAAAAAATAATTGCAATTATAATTGATGTAATACATTGCATCTGAAGGAGAATAAGCTCATTAATAAAAATGACCAACTTCAAAATAACAGAAGTGATAGAAATTTACTTTAATATTTGGTAAATTTTCCATAGTATGTTTCTCATCTCTTTTCTCTATATATAATCAGACATTACATAAAATGTTACTTTCTCCGAGGTGTGATGCATAAAATCCGAAACCGTTGCGCTCGGCCGTCATTCTCCTGTGCATTTCTAACTAGTCAAGCGAGTTGTTTATACTGTAATATACTGTACTATACTGTACTGTACTGTACCATACTATACTGCACTATACTGTACCATACTATTTTGTACTATACTACATTGTACTATACTGTACTGAATTGTACCATACTATACTGTACTGTACTATACTATACTGTACTGTACCATACCAAAATGTACCATATTATACTATACTATACTGTACTGTACTATAATATACTGTACTATACTGTACTGTACCATACTGTACTGTACTATACTACACTGTACTATACTGTACTGTACCATACTATACTGTACTATACTGTACCATACTGTACCGTACCATACTATACTGTACTATACTATACTGTACCATACTATACTGTACTATACTGTACCATACTGTACTGTACTATACTGTACCATACTGTACCGTACCATACTATACTGTACTATACTATACTGTACCATACTATACTGTACTATACTGTACCATACTGTACTGTACCATACTATACTGTACTATACTACACTGTAC